>OV816029.1:144089767-144197544 GCA_929113105.1 Agrypnus murinus | reverse complement strand
GGACTGCTACAGTACCAATAATATATGCGGTTTCGTAAAAGCTGTACAGTATATATTCATTTGTATGTAAAAATAACTTACCCCTCGCAGGTTGCGCTTAATAATATGAAATTATCGGTTCGATTGACGTAGAATATATAGCTGAAACTCTACAGGAAAGCCCGGGCTTCTGAGTGCCTGTGTAACATAGCGGGCTTGGTATGGATAGTTGGGCGTGTATATATATATATATATATATATATATATATATATATATATATATATATATATATATATATATATATATATATATATATATATATATATATATATATATATATATATATATATATATATATATATATATATATATATATATATATATATATATATATATATATATATATATATTTGTCAAACCGCTTATACACACCCGTTTCGCTATATTCTACCGACTTGTCGGACCATTTTCGACGCTCTCAGACCCGGGCTTGGGTCTGGCAACGTTCTCCTATATTTTCGAGGTCTACAGGATAATGTTTACTTAAAACTGCAATAAAAAAATATACAATTTGGGTTTGGAAAAGTAGGGTCTGTAAAAAGTTTTATACAATCGTAGTTCATCACAATGAACTATAGGGGGCGTCGCGCCTTTCTCAAGTGTATATCGTATATTTTTATACAAGACGCTATCAAACCCGCTATGTTCTACAGTCTTCCTAAGCCCTGAATCTGGCAACATTGCCATGACGCATATGTTAAGCTTTGTTTTATAAACGTTTGGTTATAATAGCTCGCATTTAATATTTGATGGAGAAAAGTGACGTAAGAATTACATCAGCTCGTATGCGAGTTCTTTTCAAATTTGTAAATAACTCTGGCTTTGAAAAATTGAAGGTTTTAATATTTGTTAATAATAATAATATACTTTATTTATAGCATATAACTAGATAAATTTCATATAATACATTATAATTTCTTAAATATTAATGTAATTTATTACATATTTTTTACACTGTTTCTTAAATAATGTTAAATATGTACAGTTTTTTACATTAGCTGGAAGTGAATTATATTCAACTAAACCTTTATGAAACAGATTATTTTGTCCTATATTTGTTGTTACTGTATGAACATAAAAATTATTTCTACTTCTAGTATTATGATCATGAACATCTTCTACGAATAGTAATTCATTTAAAATGTGCTCTGGATATATTCGGTTTTTTATTTTAAATATTAATGTCATCGTATTATAAAATATATTTTGCTTAACACTTGACGAAGATGTAAGTTGCAACATTCTTCTTATGCTAGTATACCTACTACATTTTAATATTATTCTTAATGCTCAATTTTGTTTTTTTCGAAGATTGTTAATTTCAGTATTATTTAGGAGGTAAAGTATACTAGCACAATAATTCAAATGGGGAAGTATTATTGTTTTATATAGTAATAATTTAGACCACTTGCTAAGATTTTGGCTTATTCTACCCATGAAATTTACTTTTTTTGCAACTTTACTGATAACATAGTTTGAATGACTAGAAAATGTTAAGTGACAATCTATTATTACGCCTAAGTACTTCCACTCATAAACTTGTTCTATTTTTTGACTATTAATTTGTATTCCCACATGACTAGATGTATCAATTTCGTTACACTTATTTTTTATTATCATGAATTTTGTTTTATTTACATTGAAAGAAAGACTATTTTTACCTAACCAGTTATATACATTTACTAATTCATCATTGATGATATTTATTACTTTTTCAATATCATCTCCTATAAAATATATTAAAGTGTCATCTGCAAATAATAATGTTACATTTTTTAATCACATTAACAATATCATTTATGCATAGTACAAATAAATCAGGGCCTAATACAGTTCCTTGTGGAACGCCAAAGGTAGTTTTTTTTAGCTGAAGATGTACTATTAAAGCATCTAGTTTTTTGAAATCTGTTTTTGAGATATTCACTAAACCATTGTATAACTATTGGGCCGAACCCATATCTTTTTAATTTCAATAATAGTAGATCTCTATTAATAGTCTCAAAAGCACGTCTAAAGTCTAGAAAAACTACACCTATCACCTTCTTCTTGTAAATAGCATTTTTCCATTTCAAAAGAACTGATTGTATTGAACTTTCACATGAATTATTTTTCCGAAACCCTGATTGAAAAGGTATTAACAGTTTGATTAAAATGGGCGAACTAAGTTGAGCATCATTTGTGACTTTTTTGCTAAAACGCTGAAGGAAAACTTTCTCGTCTGTAATTTGTAAGATTACTTAATGGAACTTTTAATGGAAACAGGGCACTCAAAAGGTTCGGAGGGGCAGTGTATGTTGCAACCCCCAATTGAATTTCATGAACATTGGTATGGGTAGATGCAGTAGCAGCACTTCACTATAGCAACAAGAAACGGCCACCTCATAGAACAAAAGATAAACGGAATAAACTCTGTGGGACGTTCTTTAACAAAAATGAAACTGGGTGGACTAATATGATTTGCGCCTGGTATATTTAGAACTACATATATTTCAAATGTAATCAGAAAATCTCTAGTGTACAATTCGTCACTAAGAATATAATACATATTCCAATTCACAAATAGCTATTTCAGAATACAATACAAATTGATCTTTAACTTAGTACAAGTGCAATATAACGGAATTAGGCAAGGTTTGAAAAAACTTCTTCTTTTCTTCGTTACCTTTTGACGTTTCTGTTAAAGGCACTTAACCACCATATAGTGTATACTGTTTTGTACCTTCAAATTCATTAAACAGAAAGTAGGGATCGAACATTCCATAATTTTTTTATAACTGTACAAACGCACAGTAAAAATAGAAACTGCTATTTTTTAATCTAGGTTAAACTAATCAAATGTAGTCTATTTTGGTCAACTAAACTTGAAAATGACTTTATGCTTGATTTGTTCATGTTTACGAGTAGATAATATCCTGAATTTTGTAAAATATCAATATTAAACCACGCCTTCAGATGGATTTTGTCGTTTTATTTTCAAAAACTGTTAGGTTTATGGACTGGTTGTTAAGTGGGTTAGATAAAATAAAGCTTATTTAATTGGCGCATGAATATATATCATACAGGTTGTTTCACTTAAGATTCGTATCATCTGAATAGGTGGTAGTACACATAAAATGCAACAAAAAAGCTGAAAATCATTAGTGTCTATCTTTCATAATAACCGAAAAAAGAATTGTTTTTGAAAAGTAGGTAGCAGGTCACTGGTCTAAGAATCACACTTGGAGCTGGATGTGCCTATCTGATACATTGACGCAGCAGCTGCTAGGTGATGTCGCAGTTTGTTTTGACTATAATTTCCAGCAGTTTCCAAAAGTTGACATTTTTAGCAAATTTTTGTTGATTTGCGTAAAAACAAAAAGAGTTTTTTGTTCCTATTGATGAATACTATCACACATGCAATTTATACGAAAGTTGAGTAAAACATCCTGTATGTAGACCAACAATTTCTACCAATACATTTGACGGAGCAACTTCAGAACATAACTTATTGCGATCTTGTATTCGTCATCAAGTACTTAGCTAAGAAAAAAAAATGTTGAGTTCGCAGTGCAACCTTAGCATCACTTCTGCCAAATTCATGAAGCGATGTTGTTGTTATTCTTGGTTGTAGTATTATGATAATTTTGCAGTAAAAAGAATATCTTTAGGAGAATACCCTGTACTGGAAAATTATTTTATAGAAACCAAAATGTATAGGGCATTTCACCTTGTTTTGAAATCTTTCTTACTTCGTTTGTACGTCATACTGTATGACGTTTTACCTTTATTTTCTTTCTGCATTTTATAGAGCATTATTTGACTTGTCACTATTCGACTTGGGTCAAGTATACCTGTTTTGTGAAGAATTAAATTTTGCATTCAATGGTGTATTCATTAAACATATCACTGGCACAGAATTCCGTATCTAGCGGTAGCGGGTACGCTACAGCTACCACAAGCACAAAATAACACTAATGTATGTTCTAATAACAACTGTCCTTGAAAACAAAATTTTATCCAAATTGCATTTTTGACTTTTTTATTTTGAAGGTCTATAGCTTTGTAACATTTCATTTTTGAACATAGATATGTTGTGCTTAATGGCCTATTTTGATCAAATGCATTGACCCTCAGGAATTGGCGTCGTCTGCTCGAGATGTCCTACATGTAAAATGGGTGAAGTTCCATTTAATGTTAAATATCTAGCTACCTTTTAAAGCAGGCGTGGAATTAAGTCGTGAACTTAGAATTCCAAAACAAAAACCATTCAAGAAAAAAATTACTCGATACGAATATCAATATAAAGGACAAAGTAAGAGATATCCAAAAACCCTGAAGTACCCTGTACGTTTTAGGTTCACTAAAAAGATTGATTAGTACAGGGTATACCCCTAAAATGTATCTTGCCAATACGAGAATTACCATATGACTAGCCCCAAATAATAATGATAATATCGCCTCGTAGATTATGCTGGAGATGCTGAGATAGAATAAGACTGAACCAGGATCGCGTTCGATGCTCAACGAGATTTCCATAGTTATTTCATGATGAACATCAAATCACACAAAGTTATGCTCGAAGCTTCTCGTATAATATGTACCGATACAAATTATTTGTCTGTGTGACATATGATCGTTTTTCGATAACACAGAAACAAGACAACATGCACAAAGTTTTCTTAGCTTTTTGGTATGAAAGTTAAATAAAATGCTATTTTACCTAACTGTCTCCATTTTGATAAACCTAATAGTTTCTGAAAAAACAGTAAAAACCCTCTGGGGACATGGCTTACCCTCATCAGCTTCTCTGGTTCACCACTTTTGAGTAGTAACTTTTAAGGGGTTATTTAACATATCACAAAGAAGGCCTATCAAAAATCCAAGGATATACCTCAATTCCCCTCTATTTTTACAAATTTGACTGAACTGTTACCGTGGCATTAAAATATACGTATATTAGAAACTGTTCATTTGTGCTAAAAACATAACAGTAAAATGTTCAGGAGGTCAAAAGATTTGGCTATAACATTTATTTTTTCAAAACACATATACATGACGTGTCTTCGAAACTTTTAATTTGTATTCTTGTAAACAAAAATAATCATGTTAAAATAAATGATTTAAAAGCAAATTATTAAAAAACAATTATTTGCATAAACCTTATGTATTTTAGAACAAAAGAGGCTCAAGGCTATTTTCTCATGTTAATAATAATTTTCAGAGTTACATCGTTTTACGGAAAACGTTAATTTTTCTGCGTTTAAGGTTATTTATGGAATTTACGAACAAATCAACAAAAATAAAGATCACTTATGTGCTTAGCATCCCGAAATCATTACGTCAATCGTAATTTTATCTCTGATACATTCGGCAACATTGCTGGGTTCGGTAGGGTAGGTAGGCTTCCTTAAAATTATACAAATGGGTCTGTAAACACTGTAATATGTATCGGGTCCAAGAACGACTGTCAAATATCACCAATATTTTTTTTCATATATTTTTACCCCTCGAGGATCTTAAATATTGCTTATCAGAAATAGATCAATATTATGTAAAATATACACATTTTAAAAATCAAAAAATGCGGGTCTACTAACGACCCTACCATATAGCGGGTCCGACAACGTCGATTAAACCAATATATATATATATATATATATATATATATATATATATATATATATATATATATATATATATATATATATATATATATATATATATATATATATATATATATATATATATATATATATATATATATATATATATATATATATATATATATATATATATATATATATATGTATATATATATATATATATATATATATATATATATATATATATATATTGATGCCTGTTAAGCTGTCACCTCCGTCATACAGAGGAGACGGCCTGACTTCCGGGTATTCCCGTGGATATATTGCTAAAAATTTGTTATATTTGTGATGAGGGGAACCTCTAGAATCCGAATCTCAAGAAAGGGGAAATTATTTCCCTTGTTTTATTTTGTCATATATAGAGTATACAGAAGATACGAACCGACCTCCAAAATTTATATATAAGAAGATACTTATAGTTCGTTGTTACCTCCAGCAGCGCTGCCAAGTGTTCGGAGGTCAGAAGATACCACCGTTATGTGCAGTTATATATACAGAGCGTTGACTCCACATTCCATAGATGCACATTTCATAAAAAGGTTCTCTTGTGGGTCTCCAGATGTTGAAATCGGGTGGTTTAAATTGCTCGCCGAGGGCATTTTAGTGGCCAGATAAAAGAAAACAAGCGAGCATTCTCGATTTACTTATTTTTTATTTTTTGAGTTATAGGAAATTGTCGTTTTTGTATTTCTTATGAATTGTTATTAAAGATATTAAAAAGCCGTTTCGACACTATTAAACGGTCTTTATGAGTAGCACTGACTAGTTGAATAAGGCTTTTCTAATTATAATCATTGATTTCTGGTTTACTTCATAAAGTTGTATTTTTTAAATGAAAACTTTAGTAATTTGATTAGAAATACTTAGATCGGTGATATATTAGAAAGAAATTTCTTTCTATAATGAATTGAAAATATAACGAAACCAGAAAAAGGGAATTCTTGTTATTGTCAATAAGAACGCAACCAGTACCAATATTGCGTATAATTAGTATAGCACATTTTTGAAATTTAGATATATTAGACATAAATCAGTTATGTAACGTAGTATTTGTATAAATATGATATTCTATAAAGTTTCTTTTAATCTCGGGAATAACGGTTAAATTGAATATGCTTTTATCCAGATTCCATTTCGATTGAAATAAAGGCAGATACTCTTTTAATTTTTACTAAACTCGATAAGAGTTTAATATAAACAAATTAAATATTGTTTTTTACAACAAATGCTTGTTGTTTCCGAAGTCACGCACGTATCATGTAGGACCATTGAATTTCCCGTGATTTGATTAACAAAAAGAGTTAGCAACTTTATTAAGTTTAAAACAAATCGAAACACAACAAATTAATCAATTATAGAATTTTTGCTTAAGACATTTTTTCCAGCATTTGTTGATCTAACGAAATACAGAATACGTATGTTACACTGTTATACATGTACCTACCTCTTGTAAATTTATGTTTTAAATAAAGCAGTTACTAACGACAAAACATGTACGTTTTATGGAACGTGTACTTTAAGTCCACATTAAAGACAGGTTTAACTTAATGTAGTCTTTTTTGATAACATTGTATAAACCATAGAGAAATAGTAGGTATATTGCGTTATCAGAATTAAAAGTGGCAGTTTATTTGACGCTTAATTATGTTAGCAATCGCGGCTCTCCATTTAAAACAAAATACCACTATAAGCTTTTGTTTGAAACAATGTTTATCAACCTTGGCACAACCTTAATATCCGAAAATGGCCCACTGCTAGACTAAAGTAGGGATGATAATTTGATACCAAGCTTGGTCTCAGACATGGAAAGATCAGAGTTACCCAATATTGGTTGTTATTGGCTAAAACCAATACGTTATGCAATGTTTTGGACAATAAATGACACCGATATCGCAATAAAACTAAAGTTAGTCTTGGACCGATCTTGAATGTTAATGTAGTACCAAGGCTGATAATTGAGAAACAAAGCAACTATTACACAATCTTTTTCCTTTAATGAATGCTAGTGCAAACAAGCAACGAAGTCTACCATTACTGTTTCGCCGTAACTGAATGCAGAGTCAATTTTTGTGTTGGATATAAAATGTTCATTAACAAAATAAATACGAAGAAATCGAAAATTTGTATAAATGATTAATGTCTTAGACTCTCAACACATATTGAGACCGTACAAACCTAACACTTTCATAGTGTACGTCTTCTTGTGCAAATATATATGTACAGTCGGTAAGTCAATATAGTTTACACTTTAGTCTTGCCAGTGTAAGTTTAAGTTCATAAAAATTCAGTAGGTTAGCAACCACTAATCCATCTTTACAATAAACCACATTTACAGAAATTTAGCAAAATATAATATGAATATTGACCCAACCTTAGCCGAAGGGTAAGAAACCAAGATTTTGAATTTTGAAGATTGCTAAAACTGGAGTTAGTTTAGCGAACCTAAGATTCAAAGTTGGCTAAGGTTTTGGGTGATCAGTATGTAACCGGCACTTGATATGTAGAGATTGACTAAAGGTAAGTACTCACAGCAGCGGATCCGCAGGCGGATGTCATACGATTGGTCGGTTTGAGTCAAATCGACTCAATCCGACCAATCGTATGACATCCGCCTGCGGATCCGCTGCTGTGAGTACTTAGCTTTAGACTAGCTAAAGCAAATTAGCGAAATAGTATCTGATATTTGACTTAAGTATATTCTATGGGTAACTGGTATTGACCTAACGGGTGAAAATTGGCTGAAGCTTGGGCAAGTTGTAAGAAATCCTGATTCGGTTTCTGAACATTGGCTCCGACTTGTACAACGTTTAGTGAACCGAAAATTAGTATCAGGTTGTTGATTAACCCTCGAGTGACAATTAAACAACCGAGACTCAGAATCTGAAAATTGCTTGAAACGTGGGTGAAAATCGGTGCGTCCAACACACCGCTGGAAATATAGCGCTGCAGCAGTTCAGTCACAGCCGTCTTAGATTTAACAATCACCCAAGCAATAATATTGTTTGAAGTACATCATCATTTTATACATATAAAACGCTTAAAAATAAATACATATTAAACATGAGTTAGAGAACCAAGATTCGATATCTGAAAATTCGCCTACACTTGGATCAATGTCGAGAAAACGACATTTGACTGTCCAGTATTCAGCCACGCTGGGGTTTATTCAAAGACCTTTGTTTTAATTTTTTTTCTTCTAATAAAAAATTGTTGGTATTGCTAGACTAAACTTCTAATCATAGGGAGGAGGCACTTTTACCCTAGTGGAAAAAATAGTATGTTTTATTTGGATTTAAAGTGACTTTGTTTGTTGCTATTTACGAGCGATAAATAACTCCGCCTAAATAATAAATAAATAATAATCTTATCATGTGAACAACTCCGCTATAGGGTAAATACAAGTATTTTACTTAATTGGGCTCGATTCCTATAAGGAATCTAGAATGACTTTAGGAGAGTTCACGCATCCTAGCTGCGATGTGCAAACGGGTTTTCCAAATCAACTATGTGGATTGTTTGACAATTACTTTAATTGTCATCATAATGCATCAATCCTAAATCCAAATATAAAATGCAGGGAAACAAGATTGGGCGATGAAGATTTTTCACCTATCTCTGCAAATGAGACTTGTTTCCAACTCTTCTTATTTCATTATGTCGAGCTGTTAACAAGTGTCCAGTCCTCATACTAAGGTCTTCCTTGATCAGTAGCGATATAGATCTGGAGCTCATGTCCATTTCCTTCGCCAACAAACGAATAGGATAGGATGTTAGGATAGGATTTTTTTTACGAATAGAATGTTATAAAAAGAAACATTTTTGATTTATAGTTATTTATGTTATAAATCCGGCAATGAAGCTTTACTTTAGAACGAGTTTGATCTCTGAAGGAAGACAGAAGTCGCGTCTGAAATCTTGAAACGATAACTAAGGAGAATCATTTACAGGACCTATAACGTTTTTTTTCATGTGTTGCAATTTTTTCTCTTTGAACGAAAGTTCATTCATCCCCTGCTTTATAATAATCTAGTCATTCTATATAGTAGAGTAAATTTTTGCAAAAAACATGCCCAAGTTCTTATTTTTTACTATCTAAAGATAGAGACTTGAAATCTTCTGTAATGCCTTCAGTACTGGACCAGTATAAAATGCACTATGTTTAAAATGGGGGCACGCCCCCCCCCCTAGTGGTTGAGACCCCCATTTTGTACCCTTAATTTAATAACGCAACCAAATTGAGCGAAATTTATGTTGGCAGGGTTCTTGGAGTCACTGATTATGAATCCAATGAGAAAATTGAAAAATTCAAAATGGCGGTCCTAAAATAACGGCCTTTGAGATTCAGAATGCGATTTACGCCGTTTCTATTGATTTTAGAGAAAAATTAAAAGAGTCAGAAAGTGCTTAGAATGTGATTTTGCAAAGGAATACACTATTTCGATTACCTTATTATGTAACCCCTTTGCTCTGCCCTAGTAGTAAAGTCAATTTTTGCATAAGTTCCTATTTTTTACTATCTAAAGATAGAGACTTGAGATCTTTTCTAATGCCTTCAGTACTGAACCAATATAAAATGTAATATGTTTAAAATGGCGGTTTTACCCCTCGGGGGGTTGAAGCCCTCATTTTACACTCCCAATTTAATAACTCGGGAAGTTTTCCATTAACTTGAGTGAAATTCATGTTGGGGGGGGTTTTGGTGTTCCTGATTATGAGTTCAATGAGAAAATTAAGAAATACAAAATGGCGAACTCAAAATGGCGGTATTTGAGATTGAAAATGCGATTTACGCCCGTTTCTATTGATTTTAGAGAAAAATCCAAAGAGTCAAAAAGTGTTTAGAATGTAATCTTGCATAGGAATACACTATTTTGGTTACCTTATTATGTAACCCTCTTCAATCAACCCTAGTGGTCTTCTCAGTAGGGGAGAGCGACCTCACAGCTCCCTCCAACATAGTTTTTGCTCAACTTGGTTGAAAACTTCCCGAGTTATAAAATTTGGAGTTTAAAATGGGGATTTCAACCCCCCGAGGGAGCGTGTCCCTATTTTAAACATATTACATTTGATATTGGTCTAGTACTGAAGGCATTACAAAAGATTTCAAGTCTCTATCTTTAGATAGTAAAAAATAAGAACTTAATGCAGAAATTGACTCTACTACTAGGGCAGAGCGAAGGGGTTACATAATAAGGTAACCAAAATAGCGTAGTCCTTTGAAAAATCACATTATAAACACTTTTTGATTCTTTGAATTTCTCTCTAGAATCAATAGAAATAGCGTAAATCGCATTCTCAATATCAAAGGCCTTTTTAGAGCCATTTTAGAGCCGCCATTTTGGGTCTGCTATTTGAATTTTTTAATTTTCTCATTGGATTCATAATCAGCGACCCCAAGAACACTCCCAACACAACTTTGCTCAATTTGGTTGCGTTATTAAATCAGGGGTACAAAATGGGGGTCTCAACCACCAGGGGGGCGTGCCCCCATATTAAACATATTACATTTTATATTGGTCCAGTACTAAAGGCATTAGAAAAGATTTCAAGTCTCTATCTTTAGATAGTAAAAAATAAGAACTTAATGCAAAAATTGACTATACTAGATAATAATAAAAATACGACACTTTATGTTAAACTTACGTTTGTTTAAGCCTTTCAGTACCGTAAAGCTTCATGTCAAGATTATGACGTAAGGTTTTATTTTCCGCTACAATATGGAATTTAATAGAAAATATCTTTTAGTCGTAATTATGTAAAAATATAAACAGTTAATATTTTTTATTACATTTCGTATTTCAAACAATTCTTTATATACCACAATTAGTTATATAAAGTATATCTTGATCTCCGTTGTCAATGATACCGGTGTTCAAGACGTTCTTGATCTTCGTTGTTGTTGGCAACGTAAATAATATTATGTTGCATTATAGCCACATGCATGCATGCATGCTGCTTTTTATCTCCTTAGTTACGCGTATGATGACACAGACAAGGCAACTTGCTTCTTTATACAATAAATTCGGATGGATTTTAAAAGGGAGAAATTAGGATTGAAATACGAAATAAAATAAAACAACTTATGCAATACGGAGATCAAGCTTCTTTAAATCCTCGAAGATGTTATAACGCCTCGGCTGACGCCTCGGCGTTATACATCTTCTTGGATTTAAAATATCGCTTGATATCCTAATTACATAATATTATTACAAAATGAGTATTTCAAACTTATTCTTTCCTTCATCAAATGTAAACATAGTTAGAATGTCAATGAAAACTTTATTAACCGGGTAATTTGGTGAAATTTGCAAACTACATACCAAATGTTACATTATTTTGCTTAGTAAAATTATTTTTCTTTGAAAATTTATTAATTGTAATAATAAAAATATTGAAGATTTTAAAGATTTTAAATCTTTCTTTGTGGATGCGAGAATGAATATATCATATGTCATATGACAATTCCTAAAATAATAATCAAATAATAATAATCCAGTAAATCCGAAATGATCATTTTGTAAAAAGATGAATTTTTTATTTATACATAATTACGACTAAAACGTATTTCCTATTTAATTTTTTTCATATCTCAAAGAAAGTCGTTTTCAATTCAAAACTTTTTAAATGAAATAGAAATTATTATTTTATTGTTCTAGTATCATTAACTATTTAAAAATGACGTACAATTCAAGAGATCCCTTAAATTTTCTGAGAAGTTTACAAATATTTATTTAAATGCTGCTACTATACCCAAAAAGTGTCTGTAAAAATTCAGGTAGCGTGAAATGGCCGAAACTACGCCAGGGGTACTGGTTTCGATGGAATTCTATATACCTGAGTGGTTTAGGTCTTGTACACAACGTTGCCAATGTGTGGAGCCTGCAACGTACCGTACATGATACAAAAAACAACATATACAGGCGGAGGTGACATCGTATTGGCAATCATACAACTAACAGCGACGACAACGCCAGCGATCTACAGCTGAACTAAAAATTAATTTTGTGAGTATAAGTATGACGTTATCACCTCCAGACAAAAATTTGAATTTAGGCTTCTAACACCATCTATATGCTTATACAGTCGAAAACAGGGCAAAACGTTGTGACCTCCGAAAACGGAGGTCACAACGTTATATATGAAGTGACAACGTATGCTGGGTATCTACTTTGGAGGTGACAAGGTACCCTTTATCAATATATATATATATATATATATATATATATATATATATATATATATATATATATATATATATATATATATATATATATATATATATATATATATATATATATATATATATATATATATATATATATATATATATATATATATATATATATATATATATATATATATATATAACAAAGGGATAATATTGGGAACTCGCGCAACAGATTCATAAGAGGAAGTATGTGTTATACATTGTTTCTAGTTTGTTGCTTACATTTTATTTCTTCTATCTGCTATGCCGTACTGATGAGCACTGATGGGTGCGAAACACGTGTATACGGCTGCAACTAGCTTCCTCTTATGAATCTGTTGCGCGAGTTCCCATTATTATCCCTTTGTTATGTGTTTGTGTGCGCGCATTAATCTTTCTAATCATATTGATATGTTTTGGGATTAGGTTGTCTCACGGTAGTGGCTATAGCTACCTCCGTAGTGACGTTTGTTGTTGTATTGAAAACTCAATATCTTCGAGCCGAAACTACAAATGTGTGGTTGGCTACTATCTGTGAAACCTTGTGTTATACATTGTTTCTAGTTTGTTGCTTACATTTTATTTCTTCTATCTGCTATGCCGTACTGATGAGCACTGATGGGTGCGAAACACGTGTATACGGCTGCAACTAGCTTCCTCTTATGAATCTGTTGCGCGAGTTCCCATTATTATCCCTTTGTTATGTGTTTGTGTGCGCGCATTAATCTTTCTATTCATATATATATATATATATATATATATATATATATATATATATATATATATACAATTAAAACATAAGAACGTATTGAAAAAAAATGTATACGAGCCCAGTTGGGACACTTCTATTTTGGTTAAAAGACACCCCGGAAACTTTATTTCGGAATTGTTTTTCTTGATTCATGGTATGGTTGTTAAATGTTGCCGAGTGATCTACTGGCCGTGCTTCCTGCCAACACAGCACTCCGTGAACTCCGCCAAAGTTCAAAGTTACTACAATTATGATGTAATTACTCTTTTGTTCTACGAATAAAATACAATTATAATTATTGCTTTTACTTACCTAATTTCCTAATATCTCTGGTCATTGTTTGGAAATAAAATACTGAATATAAATTATTTAAAAAAGCGTTTGCTGTTGAACATGCCAAGTTTCCAGGTGCTCCCGTCTTACTCATCATAAGTAACACTAATTACTAAAATTATAAAACAATACATGTATTAATAAATTGTTTAACAAGTAAAATTGTTTTAAGTTACCTTATATTAATTATTAAAACAAACTGCGAAGCTTTACGTTCACACGCAGTAAAAAGACATGAATATCAACAGGTGTCTAATTAGCTGCCAAAACTTTCCAATTTGAAAGGTTACTAGAATTAGCGAGAATTTCAAAATCTTACAAATCTAAACAACTTAATGTGGGTACTATTTTTATGTACACATAACTGTTTTTGGTCTAGTCAATATGATTCTGGTCTCTAAATTTTGCTTAGTTGTTCATTACGTTTTAGATTGTACAGCTACATTAAGTTAGTGAAAGATTTGTAAAATTTTGAAATTCTCACCAATTTAAATTTCAAAGATTCAGTAAGTCGGTTCAAATACAGCGGATTGTCGCCATGTTTTGTTGGTGTCGTTAATGCGCACACGCTTCTCTTGCCATTAGTGCCAATTAGTTTTATTTACTCTAACTAAGGTAACATGCTCATGTTACCCTAGTGAAAAAAAGATGTTTGCTAGTGTTGACTAGCAAACATCTTTTTTTTACTTCTATACTCTAATTCAATTATTATATGTGCAATAACCGTTTCATAATGAGGTTCATTATGCAACGAGTTACCATTATGCAATGAGTTGTCGACCAATGAGAGTCAAGAATAACGAGCTGTTGACCAATGGGAGTCAAGAATATCAAATGGTTGCGTACGAACTAGCCAAAGTTAGTATATACTAAACTTGGGAACGAATTTACTTCATCCTCCGTCGTCACGCAGTGAATAATAAATATTAGTGATTACTAATATATATTACTAGTTACTATTATTTTAAATCTCTTCTGTCAAATTATTCTTATTGTTAGTTTTATTAAATATTAATTTAAAGAAATTCTGAATGTATTTTTTGGTGCTTTTATTTATCAATTTCATAGATATGTCTTAAAAAGTAATAATTATATTCGTCGCGAATTTTTATAACACAATAAAGGTTTAAAAAATTAGAAGAAGTATAGAAAAGCCCTTGTCTGATCGTCACCCAGTTTGCAGTTTGAGGTTACACTATATAACAATTTTAGAAGTCCGTTTAGTAGTAACAAATCAGTTATGGTCAAAGAAAAAATAGTGTATGCAACTTGCACATAATGGTTATTAATACACGAGTATGACGTTTACAACACTGGCTGCGCTCGTGTTGTGATTCATACGAGTAACCATCACTATGTGCTCGTTGCATAATATACTATTTACCGATTTAGATCACTTTTTAACGGTTTTTTCTCTTGACAAAATTAGAATTGAAGTGAATTTTGTTATAACTTTTAAAGTAGAATACTATTAGATTGAATATTATTCAATCTATATAGAGTTAATTAATAATATAGATACAAAATACATTTCAGTAATGAAGAATTATTTTTGTTATAATAGTGAAAAAAAAAAGTTTTCTACTCTAAATTTTAACTCTAAAATCTTTACCCAGTGCTCTAAAAATTGTTCACGCGGGGCTGATTTTTTACTGTGTAGTAGTACAACGTTGTCGATACCGTCACCACATTTTCGCAAGAGCTCGATTTACAACAATCAAGTGCAAATTGTTTATATAAAAGATTATGTATTTATTTTCCTAAATCTTCCCCCGAAAAGTAATTTCGGATTTCTCAGTGTAATTACGCATTTTCGGGCACAATAATCGAAAAACAATAGAGCTAAAAATTCTTCGATAGAAAAGACAATTCGGGAATGAAAGAAAAACAAAAAGAAATGTGAATGTCTCCTGTGCATTTAAGGAGTTTAAGGAAATTCCTCTATTTTCACTTGTCGTCTTTGTTGTAAGTTTAGATTCCATTACTAAACTTCGTATTATTAGAGCTCCAGAATCTGTAAAATTAAGTTAAACTGAACCCATCTCTTAAAGAAGATAATATTGAAAGATTTCCCTTCTACCTATTATTTAATTTTCGACAAAGCCTGTCATATCCGTCTTATTCAATTCCAAAACTTACAAATTCTATATTCACAAATTAATTAGACGAGAAATATTTTTATCCAGATAACGTATTCGAGTCATTTCAAAGTGCGCAGTTTCAGAAATCAAGGTTAGATTGTGGACCAGTGTGAAGTTAGCCTGTAAAGTTGGCCGGTAAAATTTCCGGAAATACCCGAACATCCATAGACGTGCACATAAAATATTTTCATAGGAATCAGAACCAAATTTTCCCTAAAGTTCTGAAATTAGGATACAAATCCAATGGTATAAACTACATTTCCTTAGCATGGGGCTAAGGGGGGTAAAAATAGCCCCTAACTCTTAAAAACGGTATTTGGGGATGTAATCGGTCAGGAATCAGAATGAGATTTTCTAAAAAGTTCTGCAATTAGGATACAAATCAAATGGTATACACTACATTTCCTTAGCATGGGGCTAAGGGGGGTAAAAACCGCCCCTAACTTTTAACATCGGTATTTGGGTATGAAGTCGGTCAGGAATCAGAATGAAATTATCCACAAAGTTCTGCAATTAGGATACGAATCAAATGGTACACACTACATTTCCTTACCATGGGGCTAAGGGGGGTAAAAACCACCCCTAACTATTGAAATCGGTATTTGGGGATGAAGTCCGTCAGGAATCAGAATGAAATTATCCATAAAGTTCTGCAATTAAGATACAAATCAAATGGTACACACTACATTTCCTTAGCAAGGGGCTAACGGGGGTAAAAACCGCCCCTAACTTTTAAAATCGGTATTTGGGTATGAAGTCGGTCAGGAATCAGAATGAAATTTTCCATAAAGTTCTGCAATTAGGATACAAATTAAATGGTACACACTACATTTCCTTAGCAAGGGACTAAGGGGGGTAAAAACCGCCCCTAACTTGTAAAATCGGTGTTTGGGGATGAAGTCAGTCAGGAATCAGAATGAAATTATCCACAAAGTTCTGCAATTAGGATACAAATCAAATGGTATACATTACATCTCCTTAGCATGGGGCCAAGGGGGGTAAAAACCGCCCCTAACTTTTAAAATCGGTGTTTGGGAATGAAGTCCGTCAGGAATCAGAATGAGATCTTCCATAAAGTTCTGCAATTAGGAAACAAATAAAATGGTACACACTACATTTCCTTAGCATGGTGCCAAGGGGGGTAAAAATCGCCCCAAACTTTTAAAATCGGTATTTGGGTATGAAGTCGGTCAGGAATCAGAATGAAATTTTCCATAAAGTTCTGCAATTAGGATACAAATCAAATGGTACACATACCACATTTCCTTAGCATGTGGCTAAGGGGGGTAAAAACCACCCCTAACTTTTGAAATCGGTATTTGGGGATGAAGTCCGTCAGGAATCAGAATGAAATTTTCCATAAAGTTCTGCAATTAGGATACGAATCAAATGGTACGCACTACATTACCTTAGCATGGGGCTAAGGGGGGTAAAAACCGCCCCTAACTTTTAAAATCTGTATTTGGGTATGAAGTCGGTAGGGAATCAGAATGAATTTTTCCATAAAGTTCTGCAATTAGGATACAAATCAAATGGTACACACTACATTTCCTTAGCAAGGGACTAAGGGGGGTAAAAACCGCCCCTAACTTGTAAAATCGGCATTTGGGGATGAAGTCAGTCAGGAATCAGAATGAAATTATCCACAAAGTTCTGCAATTAGGATACAAATCAAATGGTATACATTACATTTCCTTAGCATGGGGCCAAGGGGGGTAAAAACCGCCACTAACTTTTAAAATCGGTGTTTGGGAATGAAGTCCGTCAGGAATCAGAATGAGATTTTCCATAAAGTTCTGCAATTAGGATACGAATCAAATGGTACACACTACATTTCCTTAGCATGGGGCTAAGGGGGGTAAAAACCGCCCCTAACTTTAAAAATCTGTATTTGGGGATGAAGTTCGTCAGGAATCAGAATGAAATTATCCACAAAGTTCTGCAATTAGGATACAAATCAAATGGTATATATTGCATTTCCTTAGCATGGGGCCAAGGGGGGTAAAAACCACCCTTAACTTTTAAATCGGTGTTTGGGAATGAAGTCCGTCAGGAATCAGAATGAGATTTTCCATAAAGTTCTGCAATTAGGATACGAATCAAATGGTACACACTACATTTCCTTAGCATGGGGCTAAGGGGGGTAAAAACCGCCCCTAACTTTTAAAATCTGTATTTGGGGATGAAGTCCGTCAGGAATCAGAATGAAATTATCCACAAAGTTCTGCAATTAGGATACAAATCAAATGGTATATATTGCATTTCCTTAGCATAGGGCCAAGGGGGGTAAAAACCACCCTTAACTTTTAAAATCGGTGTTTGGGAATGAAGTCCGTCAGGAATCAGAATGAAATTTTCCATAAAATTCCGCAATTGGGAAACAAATCAAATGGTACACACTACATTTCCTTAGCATGGGGCCAACGGGGGTAAAGACCGCCCCTAACTTTTAAAATCGGTATTTGGGGATGAAGTCCGTCAGGAATCAGAATGAAACTATTCACGAAGTTCTGCAATTAGGATACAAATCAAATGATATACATTATACCTTAGCATGGGGCCAAGGGGGGTAAAAACCGCCCCTAACTTTTAAAATCGGTATTTGGGGATGAAGTCCGTCAGGAATCAGAATGAAATTATCCACAAAGTTCTGCAATTAGGATACAAATCAAATGGTATACATTAAATTTCCTTAGCATGGGGCCAAGGGGGGTAAAATCCGCCCCTAACTTTTAAAATCGGTGTTTGGGAATGAAGTCCGTCAGGAATCAGAATTACATTTCCTTAGCATGTTGCCAAGGGGGGTAAAAACCGCCCCTAACTTTTAAAAGCGGTGTTTGGGAATGAAGTCCGTCAGGAATCAGAATGAAATTTTCCATAAAGTTCTGCAATTAGGATACGAATCAAATGGTACACACTACATTTCCTTAGCATGGGGCTAAGGGGGGTAAAAACCGCCCCTAACTCTTAAAATCGGTATTTTGGTATGAAGTCGGTCAGGAATTAGAATGAAATTTTCCATAAAGTTCTGCAATTAGGATACGAATCAAATGGTACACACTACATTTCCTTAGCATGGGTCTAAGGGGGGTAAAAACCGCCCGTAACTTTTAAAATCGGTATTTGAGGATGAAGTCCTCAGGAGTCAGAATGGAATTATCCACAAAGTTCTGCAATTAGGATACAAATCAAATGGTATACATTACATTTCCTTAGCATGGTGCCAAAGGGTGTAAAAACCGCCGTTACTTTTAAAATCGGTATTTGGGGATGAAGTCTGTCAGGAATCAGAATGAAATTTTCCATAAAGTTCTGCAATTAAGATACGAATCAAATGGTACACACTACATTTCCTTAGCATGGGGCTAAGGGGGGTAAAACCGCCCCTAACTTTTAAAATCGGTGTTTGGGTATGAAGTCGGTCAGGAATCAAAATGAAATTATCCACAAAGTTCTGCAAATAGGATACGAATCAAATGGTACACACTACATTTCCTTAGCATGGGGCTAAAGGGGGTAAAAATCGCCCCAAACTTTTAAATTCGGTATTTGGGTATGAAGTCGGTCAGGGATCAGAATGAAATTTTCATAAAGTTCTGCAATTAGGAAACAAATCAAATGCTGCACACTACATTTCTTTAGCATGGGGATAAGGGGCATAAAAACCGCCCCTAACTTATAAAATGGTTATTCAGGAATGAAGTCCGTCAGGAATCAAAATGAAATCTTCCACAAAGTTCTGCAATTAGGATACAAATCAAATGGTATACATCACATTTTTTAGAATGGTGATAAGGGGGGTAAAAACCGCCCCTAACTATTAAAATCGGTATTTGGGAATGAAGTCCGTCTGGAATCAGAATGAAATTTTCCATAAAGTTATGCAAGTAGGATAAGAATCAAACGGTACACACTACATTTCCTTAGCAAGGTGATAAATGGGGTAAAAAACGCCCCTAACTTTTAAAATCGGTATTCGGGAATGAAGTCCGTCTGGAATCAGAATGAAATTTTCCATTAAGTTCTGCAATTAGGATTCAAAGAAAATGGTATATATCACATTTCCTTAGTAAGGGGTTAAGGGGGGTAAAAACCGCCCCCAAACTTTTAAAATCGGTATTTGGGAATGAGGTACGTCAGGAATTAGATTGAAATTTTCTGTTCTGAAAGTGTGAAAAGTTTTGCATTTAGGAAACAAATCAAATGGAATACATTACATATCCTTAGCATGGAGCTAAGGGGGGTAAAAACCGTCCCTAACTCTTAAAATCGGTATTTGGAGATGAAGTGGGTCAGGAATAATAATGAAAGTTTCAATACAGCTTTGCAATTAGAATACAAATCAAATGGTACACACTGCATTTCCTTAGCATGGGGCTAAGTGGGGTAAAAACCGCCCCTAACTTTTAAAATCGGTATTCGGGAATGAAGTCCGTCAGGAATCAGAACGAAATTTTCCATAAAATTCTGCAATTAGGATACAAATAAAATGGTACACACTACATTTCCTTAGCATGGGGCTAAGTGGGGTAATCCCCTTAGCCCCAAGCTAACAAAATGTAATGTATACGATTTGATTTGTAGCCTAATTGCAGAACTTTATGGAAAATTTCATTCTGATTCCTGACGGACTTCATCCCCAAAAAACGATTTTAAAAGTTCGGGGCGCTTTTTACCCCACTGAGACCCATGCTAAGGAAATGTAGTGTGTACCATTTGATTTGTATCCTAATTGCAGAACTTTATGGAAAATTTCATTCTGATTCCTGACCGACTTCATACCCAAACACCGATTTTAAACGTTAGGGGCGGTTTTTACCCCCCTTAGCCCCATGCTAAGGAAATGTAGTGTGTACCATTTGATTCGTATATTAATTGCAGAACTTTATAGAAAATTTCATTCTGATTCCTGACCGACTTCATACACAAATACCGATTTTAAAAGTTAGGGGTGGTTTTTACCCCCCTTTCCAACATGCTAAGGAAATGTAGTGTGTACCATTTGATTTGTATCCTAATTGCAGAACTTTATGGAAAATTTCATTTTGATTCCTGACGGACTTCATCCCCAAATACCGATTTTAAAAGTTAGGGGCGGTTTTTACCCCCCTTAGCCCCATGCTAATGAAATGTAGTGTGTACCATTTGATTCGTATCCTAATTGCAGAACTTTGTGGATAATTTCATTCTGATTCCTAACGGACTTCATCCCCAAATACCGATTTTAAAAGTTAGGGGCGGTTTTTACCCCCCTTAGCCCCATGCTAAGGAAATGTAGTGTGTACCATTTGATTCGTATCCTAATTGCAGAACTTTATGGAAAATTTCATTCTGATTCCTGACGGACTTCATTCGCAAATACCGATTTTAAAAGTTAGGGGCGGTTTTAACCCCCCTTAGCCCCATGCTAAGGAAAAGTAGTGTGTACCATTTGATTCGTATCTTAATTGCAGAACTTTATGGAAAATTTCATTCTGATTCCTGACCGACTTCATACCCAAATACCGATTTTAAAAGTTAGGGGCGATTTTTACCCCCCTTTCCAACATGCTAAGGAAATGTAGTGTGTACCATTTGATTTGTATCCTAATTGCAGAACTTTTTGGATAATTTCATTCTGATTCCTGACGGACTTCATCGTCAAATAACGATTTTAAAAGTTAGGGGCGGTTTTTACCCCCCTTATCTCCATGTTAAGGAAATGTAATGTATACCCCCCTTATCCTAATTGCAGAACGTTATGGAAAATTTCATTCTGATTCCTGACCGATTTCATACCCAAATACCGATTTTAAAAGTTAGGGGCGGTTTTTACCCCCCTTAGCCCCATGCTAAGGAAATGTAGTGAGTACCATTTGATTTGTATCCTAATTGCAGAACTTTGTGGAAAATTTCATTCTGATTTCTGACCGACTTCATACCCAAATACCGATTTTAAAAGTTAGGGGCGGTTTTTACCCCACTTGGCACCATGCTAAGGAAATGTAGTGTGTACCATTTGATTTGCTTCCTAATTGCAGAACTTTCTGGAAAATTTCATTCTGATTCCTGACGGACTTCATTCCCAAATTCCGATTTTAATAGTTAGGGGCGGTTTCTAACCCCCTTAGCCCCATGCTAAGGAAATGTAGTGTGTACCATTTGATTCGTATCCTAATTGCAGAACTCTATGGAAAATTTCATTCTGATTCCTGGCGGACTTCATTCCCAAACACCGATTTTAAAAGTTAGGGGCGGTTTTTACCCCCCTTAGCCCCATGCTAAGGAAATGTAGTGTGTACCATTTGATTTGTATCCTAATTGCAGAACTTTGTGGGTAATTTCATTCTGATTCATGACGGACTTCATCCCCAAATACCGATTTTAAAAGTTAGGGGCGGTTTTTACCCCCCTTGGCCTCATGCTAAGGAAATGTAGTGTGTACCATTTGATTCGTATATTAATTGCAGAACTTTATAGAAAATTTCATTCTGATTCCTGACCGACTTCATACACAAATACCGATTTTAAAAGTTAGGGGCGGTTTTTACCCCCCTTTCCAACATGCTAAGGAAATGTAGTGTGTACCATTTGATTTGTATCCTAATTGCAGAACTTTATGGAAAATTTCATTCTGATTCCTGACGGACTTCATCCCCAAATACCGATTTTAAAAGTTAGGGGCGGTTTTTACCCCCCTTAGCCCCATGCTAATGAAATGTAGTGTGTACCATTTGATTCGTATCCTAATTGCAGAACTTTGTGGATAATTTCATTCTGATTCCTAACGGACTTCATCCCCAAATACCGATTTTAAAAGTTAGGGGCGGTTTTTACCCCTCTTAGCCCCATGCTAAGGAAATGTAGTGTGTACCATTTGATTCGTATCCTAATTGCAGAACTTTATGGAAAATTTCATTCTGATTCCTGACGGACTTCATTCGCAAATACCGATTTTAAAAGTTAGGGGCGGTTTTAACCCCCCTTAGCACCATGCTAAGGAAAAGTAGTGTGTACCATTTGATTCGTATCTTAATTGCAGAACTTTATGGAAAATTTCATTCTGATTCCTGACCGACTTCATACCCAAATACCGATTTTAAAAGTTAGGGGCGGTTTTTACCCCCCTTTCCAACATGATAAGGAAATGTAGTGTGTACCATTTGATTTGTATCCTAATTGCAGAACTTTGTGGATAATTTCATTCTGATTCCTGACGGACTTCATCGCCAAATAACGATTTTAAAAGTTAGGGGCGGTTTTTACCCCCCTTATCACCATGTTAAGGAAATGTAATGTATACCCCCCTTATCCTAATTGCAGAACGTTATGGAAAATTTCATTCTGATTCCTGACCGATTTCATACCCAAATACCGATTTTAAAAGTTAGGGGCGGTTTTTACCCCCCTTAGCCCCATGCTAAGGAAATGTAGTGTGTAAAGTTTGATTTGTATCCTAATTGCAGAACTTTATGGAAAATTTCATTCTGATTCCTGACCGACTTCATACCCAAATACCGATTTTAAAAGTTAGGGGCGGTTTTTACCCCACTTGGCACCATGCTAAGGAAATGTAGTGTGTACCATTTGATTTGCTTCCTAATTGCAGAACTTTATGGAAAATTTCATTCTGATCAATGTTTCTCATGTGTTCATTGTGATGTCATTTCTGTATTACTTACTTCACTATTCAGGCCGCCCTCGTATGAGTTTGTTTAACAAAAACTTTTAAAAAAAACTTCGATATCAACGTACATTCTGAAGATTAAGAAAGGAGCACGTTTTTTTGCGGAAATTGGATCCCGGTCAAATTGTGATATGTTGTAGTTTATATTGATCAAAAGTATCCGGTGTCAAGAAGCTCTAAAATTAACAGTTTTGGAGTTACAGAGCACGAAAGGCAGGGAAAATTCATACTTCGGTTTATGGATTTTTAACACTTACAGCCTCGGTAATTCATTCTCGGTCATTTTTTATTTTGATTAACCGCGACTAGGTTGCGTGAGTGAATTTGGCACATCATTTGGCTCTGAAAACGGCCGATTTATTTGAAATTAGAAAATGAAAAATACCTATTGTTGATTATTGGGTATGGTGTAGATGGAGAATGAAACGGCCCCGGTACCGGGTGCCCCATTATATTTTGACCCTTTATAAACCTATATAACGTTTCAACTAATTGAGATAATGAAATGCGATGTTTATTATTCTTCTTATTGTTTAAAGATTTTTTTCTGAGTATCCGTCTTTTTTGTTCACCGCCGGTTTAATCGGAAATGACCTAGCGTATTTTTGGGGATAGGGCAACTTTGTAATTTCAAATGGAACACCCCGTATCATAGTTGGCAAGCCCATTGTTCCCTCTTTCCAAAAGTACCATACTTGTCATGGTTATTATATAGGGTGATGGTTTTATAAGCTCTTAAAGTGAATACTGCATGTTATTGAAATACTGCGAAAAATATAATGATTCACAAAGTAGACTACGGCAATTAAAGAAAACATCACTGTAAACGTCAAATTAGCTATCCCCGCAAAATACTCTGTCATTTCCGGATAAACCGGAAGTGAGAAAAAATAACGAATACTCAGAAAAAACTTTAAAAACTAAGAAGACTAGTGAACATCGCATTTCATTATCTCAATTAGTTTAAAAGTTATCTAGGTTCATAAAGGGTCAAAATATAATGGGACACCTGGTATAAATCCACATGAATGTGACAACATAATTATCTGTGTTAATCAAAACAAAAACAAAGAATATACACAAAAAATGAAGTTACCAAGGCTGTACAACAGTGTATGCCGAAGTATGAATTTTTCCTGCTTTCCGTGCTCTGTAACTCCAAAGCTGTTAATTTTAGAGCTTCGTAGAAGGAGAGACTTTCCTTCAGGATAATGTAAGCTACAACCTATCATAATTCCAGCCAATTTGACCAAATTATCCAATTTCGGTAAGAAACGTGCGGGGCTGTTTGCACATCGGCACCCATTAGGCTTGCATAGTTAATTAATTCTTCTCTAATATTCTTAATGCTAGTTGTTAGGTTAATACTTATGCATTTTCTCTTTGATATTCATTAAAAATAATTATTAAAATTGGTTGGACAAAAAAGTAAAAATTCTAATAAAAGGAACAAATAAAAATAATTTTACGATTATAAAACAACTTTATTCCTCATCAGATATTTCAAATCGTGTATTAGGATAACAGGAATGGTTAAGGGTGGTTTGCTTAAACCCTGGTAGCTATGCATTAATTTATTGGTGACACCCCGTATGGTGACGCAAACTGCAATATCATCATTAATAGTGCTACTGGTTACCAGATGGCAGCCCAGTCACTAGAAATTTTAAAGCAATTTTAAATTAATTTCTATGGAGTTAAATTTTATTTTACGTTCTATTTTTAATAATATAATATTAATAATATTAAAAATTGTTATAAAACAACTTAAAATAAACGTTAACTTAACAAAGTTTAATTTCAAATATGATTTTAAATGGTGTCACCAACAAATCAATGCATAGCTACCAGGGTTTCAGCAAACGAACGTCAACCTTTTCTGTTATCCTAATACACGATTTGAAATTTCTGATCAGGAATAATAGTAAAATTATTTTTATTTGTTTGTTCGTTTTTACTTTTTTAGCCAAACAATTTTAATAATTATTATTAATAAATATGTAACAGAAAATGCATAAGGATTAACCTAACTAGCATTAAGAATATTAGTGAAGAATTAATTAACTGAGGCATCTATGCAAGCCTAATGGGTGCCGACGTGCAAAGGGCCTCACACGTTTCTTGCGGAAATATAAACTCTAATAATAATATTGTATGAATACTATTCTCGTTCTTCATTTATTAACTTAGAACATTATGGGGCCTGGTTTCCAGGTTAAGAGTTGTAACAATTATTATTATTCTCCTACTTTTATAATTAAGTAATTACTAATAACTAATAACAAAAATTGAAATACGATGTCTATCGCAAAACGATTGTACTTTTTTACCGTTTTGTATTTTGTTTTTGTTTGAATGAGCTAACATAATGTTTTCTTTTGGCTTAAAATATGGAACATTTTATTTTTTATAATTCATATGTTATTATTTCTTAACAATATTTAAAATTAATAAATAAAATGTTGCCCAAATAAAACGCCTTCCCCACAAAATATTTTCCGAGAGAAAGGGGTATTCTATTTAAATCACTTAATGTCGTGATTTAAATAGAATACCCCTTTCTCAGTACATTTTCTTCTTTTTCCACGGTTTCTTGCGTTAGTGCATCTTAAAGGTGAATGTGGGGGTGTCTTGTTTCTGGCTCGCCGAGGGATTAGCGTCTTCTATTCTATTCAGTAATTGCAGAGGAACAAGAAATTAAATTAGTTTCTTTAACAATATTTAAAAAGACGTTGAACACCGTATATGTGTCGAGTACTTTTATTTATACGACGCTCAACCTGCTAAAAAACGTTTTGTAATAATTGTTTTTCTACTCCCGCACTCTAATTCAATTATTATGTCTGCAATAGCGGTTTGAATATCAGGTTCATAATACAGCGTGTCCGGAGATAGAACGCATTAATTTTAAGGGGTGATAGAAGACACCACACATAGAGAAATGTTTGTATATTAAGTGCACAAATGTTGAGAAAATTAAAGCAAATTGTGCCTAAAATGGTGACAGGAACAATTTGTGCAAATTGATTGCGTTAGTTTGTGTAAAGCAAATTGTAATCTTTTTCCAAACAATATATATTATTTATTTCTCCATACCGAATACGAACTACCTAGAACAATTTGCTTGAAGAATCTTACATATTTTGTAGCACAGTTTTGCACAATGCTGTACGAAACACCTGCAATCTTTGTGGAAAATTCCTATATTGTGCTCAGAATTTACATGAACGATATTGTGTTAATTTTTAATTCATAATAATTATGGAATTTTAGCTCAATGATGTTGGAAGTACATATGAATATTGGAGTAATGTGTATATAGTAGTTTAGTGTATATTTGCACAATAATGTGCTGATTTTTCTTTAACCTTTAATATTGCTGAAAGAAACGCTAAACACTGGGTGATTTAATAATACAAATTCTGCATAATTTTATCAAAACGTTATACAAGTGTCCCACAATGCTGTTTACACGCAATATCTCCCGTATTTGAAAAGATAAAGAAATCAACCAAAAACTATTGTAAATGACTCAAAATGGACCTTCAGAAAACATCCTTAACTGTTGGTTGCATAGCAACGTTTCAGTGATCATGCCAACTCGATTAATTTTTCAAATTGCACCATCTGTTTCTTTTCACGGAAATGTTTTCTTCACTTCATTCTGCACACGGTAGCATGCCTTACTTAATTATCTAATGTGCATTTAGGGGTTGAAAAAAATATGTTTTATAAATTGTACACTTCATATTCACTAACTAAATTATGTATTCAAAAATATTATTAGAGCAGTGTCTACAAGGGAACTACTGAGGCACTTTAAAGTCCGTGTCGAGTCCGCAGGAGGGCATTTTGAGCATTTGCTTTAAGTTTAAGATAAATTCAATTGATAAAAAATATTTTTTTCAACCCCTAAACGCACATTAGATAATTAAGTATGGAATACTATCGTATGCAGTATGAAGTGAAGAATACATTTCCGTGAAAAAAAAAACAGAGGGTGCAATTTGAAAAATTAATCAAGTTGGCATGACCTCTGAAACGTTGCTATGCTGAAACCAGCGTTTAAGGATGTTTTCTGAAGATCCATTTTGAGTCATTTACAATAGTTTTTGGTTGATTTCTTTATCTTTTCAAATAAGGGAGATATTGCGTGTAAACAGCATTGTGGAACACCCTGTATATTCAATTTAAACACAAAAATACAGAAACCTAAATATAATTAGGAAAAATAGATAAAAAAATAAATATAAATAACGGGTGTTTTTTTAAATTTGGCGTCCTAGTTAGCTATGACTATGAGTTTGTTGTGAATAGACCACTATTTTTCAAATGTCAAAATGTCAAAACTTAAAAGTGAGGTTAGGTTTAGATACACTGCGGCGTGGCGACATTCAAAGGTGCGTTCACAATCGAACTCTCATTGCTTGCTCTGACGCCAAATTTAAAAAAACACCCGTTATAATGAAATAAAAACAAATAAAATAGAACATCTTATGGAGCTAAATCATTTACTATTAAAATTAGTAATAAAACATGGCATATAAATTGGAAACATGAACTTCAAATTCTGCATAATTTTATCAAAATGTTATATATTTAATTTAAACACAAAAATACAGAAACCTAAAGATAATTAGGAAAAATACATAAAAAAATAAATATAAACATAATGAAATAAAAACAAATTAAACAGAACATCTAATGGAGATAAATCATTTACTATTAAAATTAGTAATAAAACATGGCATATCAATTGGAAACATGAACTTCAAATTCTGCATAATTTTATCAAAAAATAATATATTTAATTTAAACACAAAAATACAGAAACATAAAAAAACAGGAAAAATACATAAAAAAATAAATTTAAATATAAAGAAATAAAAACAAATTAAACGGAACATCTAACAGAGATAAATGATTTACTATTAAAATTAGTAATAAAACATGGCATATCAATTGGAAACATGAACTTCAAATTCTGCATAATTTTATCAAAAAATAATATATTTAATTTAAACACAAAAATACAGAAACATAAAAAAACAGGAAAAATACATAAAAAAATAAATTTAAATATAAAGAAATACAAACAAATTAAACGGAACATCTAACAGAGATAAATGATTTACTATTAAAATTAGTAATAAAACATGGCATATAGGAATGTAAATCTTTAAATTGGAAACATGAACTTTCATCTGATTCTATATCAACCTCAAAAGCATAACAATGTCTAGAGAAGGAAATGGTTTTTATAATTTTACACAAGAAATGTACATCCGTGAGTGTTTCATTTTTATATGCAATTATTTTTTCAATTATGCCAAAAACTGGAAGATCATCGGTCCATTTCAGAATTAATGAAAAATTTGGTTTATAAACCGTTCCCAAGTGATTGACCCGAGAAGAAGAATAAAGTAAATGTTTGTCATACATATTACCGAACTTTTTATAAATTTCAAGACTAATAGGTAAAAGTGGTCCGAAAATGTTACAATTTTGTTCATTACAATAACTATTTAACATGTGACCTAATCTTAGCTGGGTTTTCAACATCAGGGTCTCCGGTAAATTTTTAAAGGAAAATGAAATGTTTGCGGTTAGTTTAGATTCTCTGTGTTTTTGTTCAGCCCTCATAGACCAAAAATGTCGGAGAGAACCAGACATTTCTAAAATTAGATGATAATGAATTAGATGGTGATGTTTAGGTTTTAGATTTCCAGAAAACTTAATAAAAAGTGAATTGTGATCATCAATGAGAACTTTTAGATGAGCATAGGTTTTGCAATGAACGTCAGCTCCAGTGACAATATACACACAATTTCGCGTAATGTTATCCATAGTTCCCATATTCCAAGATCAGTAGGTACTAAATCTCCAATAATCAAGCCCAAATACCTGGTTAGGCATAGCATTTCTGAAGCTGACATTTTAAGATTAGATTTCAATTTATCCGTTGTGATTATAGGTGGTTTATTAGTACTCTCAATGGCTGTATAGTTAAATAATTGAATACGAGAATTAAGTGTTTCAAGAGAAAATAGCTGTAACTCCAAAACTAATGTTTTTAACAAACAGGTTAGACTGTAATTACACACACACCTTCGAAAAGGTCATGCATAATGTCCACCGTAAAATTATATGTCACCCGAAACCCTGGTAGCTGATGGAAAATACAATTTTCTTTAATGCCCGTTTGACTAACGTCATTAAGTAACACAACTTGGTTATAGTTTTCAATATTTCTTAATAGCGAATCATCTTGAACAGTCATGACATGAGAAAGAGATTTTGGTGCTTTACAAAATCTACAGGAAAATGTACATGAAAAACTTTCAGTAAACCCTAAAAGAGAATGTATACCTAAATTGTCACCTGATATAAGTCCAACTATAAAATAAAATTTTTCATCTAAGATTGTTATCCCATTCTCTCGTATACAGCGTAATTCATCAATTAATTTCGAAAACATTTGATTACCAAACTTCTTACGGTCATCAGAGTAAAATATGGCAAATAGAAATATGTTACATAATTTTGAAGTCGTATACGGAGGCATTGAAGGCAAAGACAAGTATATCGCACCAAGTTTGTTTGTTCCAGCATGCGAACCCAAAGTATTTCCTACCTCATAATCGTCAAAAAATAACATTAAGGGAAAAACAGTTTTATTCTCATAATTTCTACTTTGATATTTCCATAATTTACATTGTACAAAGTTGCTTATTACTGTCTCCTCATGTTGTAAATGAGTATAGTAATCCTTCATTGATTGAAGAAAACCCTCGAGAGAAAATAATTTGGTTAACAAATCTGTTAACGATATTAACTTCATGTGGATAGGTACTGGTTCTAATATAGAATCGCCGCTACATTGTTTCTTTAGAGTTTCCCCTGTTTGAATATTATGTGATGGCACAAACAAACCGGATTGCTTATATTTTTGTATACATTTATATTCTGAATTCAAGTCAGTCATACAATTCTCAATAGAACCAAATATTTTTTCCATATCCCTTATCTTTTCATCAGTTTCATCTAAATTACTTAACGATGTAATAACAAACCTTTTTAACTCGCTTATAAGATCTTTCGGATAACCAATTGAACAAATTTTCTAGGTACAACAGAATTATTATACATATTTCACTAATGAGATTAAAAAGTGCTGAATTAAAGTTCTCTATAACTGAAAAAATATTACTTGATTCATCTTCAGAGTACGATTCATAAGGGATTTCCTGATAGTTATTAGAATCAACTTCAAGATTAACAGATACATCCTTAACTTCTATGTTAGCTGAAATTTGAGGTTGATGAAGAACATGAGACTTTAAATGTTTCCTAAATGAATTAAAATTATTATAAGTTCTCAAACACTGTCCTACACCACGATGCAAGTCATCATTATCTTTTAGAAAATGGTCATTCCTTAAATGTTTTATATACTTATTAATATCAGTGCATTGTATTGTAGAACATTTAAAACAGTCAATCATTTTTATATGTTTACATAAAAGATAAACCAATAGAAAAGTATACCTATTTAGGAATAGGTTTAAAACAAAGTAACAAACTAAACTATTTGCAATGTTTACATAAAAGATAAACCAAAAACAAAAGTATACCTATTTATGTAAGTATCGGTTTCATACAAAGTAACAAACTAAACTCTGTTTAATTAGCCGATTATTCCTTTAATAGTTGCAATCAGTATATCCACAGAACGGTACTTTTGGTCCGAGTCGGTATGAATACCATAAACACCTTTTTGCAAAAATAACCAGGCTGGTGTGGATTCCGGAGGATAGATGGCATTTAGGGCATGATAGACCTTAAAGCAAATATCCACTGCTTTTAATGGATCTTCAACTTTGTACAGTTGTTTGTTGACGGAGACAAAACACTGGTAGGACTTGTATGTTCCAACAACAATTGGTATAGGTTGGGCTGTCGTTTTTAAATTTTGGCACTTCTGACTTCGCTCTTCCAGTTTTTTCGTTATATTGCTGGCATCCTGTAAATTAGTTAATTATTAACGTACTTAAAAATTGCTATCTGTAAAATTTACACTGATAAATAAAATGAAGCCATCTAACGTCTCTCTCCTGCTTGGTTTCCAATGTGTTTTTATTTTTGATTTAATTAATGGAGATTGTAATAATAATGGTAAAAATTGAAGGGCAATTAATTGCTTTACATCTGAAAAATGTTTTGTACAAATTAACACTATTAATAGATAAAAAGTATCAGATTCACATACCATCATCAAGAGTCTCAAATTTCTCTTTTTCTCGAGCTATAAAATCCTTTGTGAGTGAATCATTTTTCTTGGTTAATATATATGATAAATAGGTATTGCAAACGTGGGCCAGCGTAAAAACAATACATTTTCCTTACCTTTGTGCAGGTAATTAAAATCCAATTCAAGCTGAAACACACATTGTATACAATGCCGAAAATTATATCACATTATTGCAATTTACTAATAGATAACCCGTTTGAAGACTTAAGGCAGGGTACTTTTGATAGTATTCCCCTATGGTCTCACTGTCTTTAAGTTGTAATCTACTTGCAGCAGATTTCCGCCATCTTTCTACCACTTCCTCATAAGGTATACTATTATGATAAAGCCGTGTTAAAATTTCAGTCATATCATCATCATCATCATTATCAACTACTTCCTCGTTTTCTTCTATCACTAAAAAAAATCATGTATTCAAGAGTTAAATGTATAATATTTTATACCAACAGGATGCAGAACTAGCAGATTTTTCCTTTTTTCTAAGTAAACCGCTTTCCCTTAGTAGTTTACGTTGATGCACATATGTGCTCCAGAGTTTTCCTGATGCACCAATCACTTTACCATTTACTCCTCTTGTACATGGTAAATAGTAAATTGCAGCTTCTTCATGAATGAAAACGTCATTTATCTCTTTTGCCAAAATCAGAAATCGTGCTGTAGTGATCCTAAAAGGAAGATGGCATTTAACTTTTTTTTTTTCATGTAAAACTTTATTTACCTTCTATCGGCAGAATCTTGAAGTTCGTGTTTGACAATCAGATTGCATAAATGATTCCTTCTAAACTTCTTGAAAGGTCCACAGCTACTCTTAATAATCTTACCTTCTTCTGTGGCCTCTAGCAATTTACGTACACTCTAAAATAGAAAAGCCTTTATTTTATAAACTATGAAGAATAACGTTTTCTTACATTTTCCTCTGCACTTCCAGCAGGTGTTATGTTTGATGAGGTTGGCGAATCGTAGCTTTAAAAGGGTAATGTGCTAGAAGTTGATCGTAATCAATGAGACTTATTGTAGAACTTGTGGAAGTGGTACTAATATTTGACAGAGTCTCTGTACTTTCAGAATCATTAACTGTTTCTTGCTGATCACATTCCGAAGCAGCCTAAAATTTATATAATGTAAGTTATAAATAATATATTGAGCTTGTTACATTTAAATATGTTAGTACAATTATTGTTGAATTTAATGTTGAAAACATCTAAAGTTACATAGGGTGCCTGGGATTAATGTCGTAAGCTTCTTAGGAGGAAAATGATAAAATTCCATTGGATTTCCTATATTATCATTAACAAAAAACAGACTGTGTATGTATAAAAAAGGCCTAATTAATAACAAAAATAGTACTTTAAAATTACTTAGATTAGAAAATTTTTTTTTCTTAGATCTTTTGCAGGAAACTGATTTTGCCCAAATTTTAAACCGACATTTTGGAAATAAATAAGTGCCAAGTAACATAGATATCGGAGAAGTCACCCCCTTTTCATTGCCTATTTTCTGCGCTAACGAAGATATTACGGTGTAAAAATTTAAATAAAAAAACTATTTTTCTAGGGCTATATCAAGTCCCCTTACTTTTTGATTTTCTGTCGATTGCCGACGTTCCAGACATTAAACTTGGGTTACCCTGCCTAAAACATTTAAGAATACTTTGACCGAGATAGAAGAAGTATTTTAAGTCGATTATATATTTGTACGTCAAGATGTTATTGAACGATACAAGTATTTAATAACAAAAATGGATCTGCATGCAAGGAAACAACTGGTGAAATACTACACTGAATGGGTATATTTTTATTTATGTACTACATACAATGTCTCCCCGGATGGAGTTGACAAGAGGAAAAAAATTTTATTATTGATTTTACGATAAAAAGTCATTGTTTATAAAAAGTTCTGCTTGTTGAATAAATAAGTTTACCATCAGAAAATCTAAGATTAAATGTACAGTGTTTATAAATTAAGGTAACGTGAAAAAAGAAGTACCGTTTATTGCATTTTTTTAGTTTAAATACCAAATTTCAATCAATTAAGAAAGTCAACAAAAATTATTCTACAAGGCCACCTCCAACACATATCTCCATCCTGTTAATAAATTCACCATAGACTTTACATATGGTTCGTGGTCTGTTTAAATTAATTTCATTCACCATGTCCTGTATTCATGCTTTTAGTATTTCTCGATCATACAACAGGTCATCTGCGTAAACTTTTTGTTTTAAAGCACCCCACAAAATAAATTGATCGACAAGATTAAATTATGATTATCTACGTTAAATTCAAGATAACACGATATCTTAATTAAACTTAACAACATACAACCGTAACAATCTAAATTTAAACTTGGAATTTTGTATTTTAACTAATTTTATGTTTATAAAGAACTTTTTCTATTAACAGTAAACTCTAAAATGCAATAAATGGTACTTCTCTCTTGAAGCATTTTCATGTTATCTTAATTTACGGACATTCTGTACATTTAATCTTAGATTTTCTGATAGTAAGTAAACTTATGCAACAAGCAGAACTTTTTATAAAGAATGACTTTTTGTCGTAAAAGCAACAATAAAATTTTTTTTCCTCTTGTCAACTCCATCCAGAGACGCACACTGTATAACTTCTGAATACTAGTTAGTAACAAATAAACCCAAATTACAAATTATTGAATTGTCTTTTTCTTTGCTTTAATTTTCTCTTTCACCTTTTTCTTTTAAGAATAAGAAAATTTAAACAGTTTCAGCAGCATTAAATATAGGAAAATGATAATTAGGGAACGGTGATGATTGTAAGTAAATTGTAAATAAAGTATGCAATAGGTATGTACCTTTTCAATCATGTAGTGTTGATATTTTTGGGAAAATATCTTTCTTGTCCCAATTGCAGGAAGCAGCTCCTTTATATCGTTTTCATTTAACTGATGAAATGTTTCTATATCGATATTATTGTCTATATAAATAATAACATAAATTCAATAAAGATTCATAAAAACATAAAGGTAAAAACCAAAATAGTAATCATAATAAGTAATAATTAGGCATACTATAAAAACATTGAAATCCTCTATAAAATTATGAGCAATTGTAGGGCAGGAATGGACAAACAAGTGCTAAAAATTCTGCGTAGTTATTAAATTTCTACAGCAAAGCTAGATCGAATTTTAAATTGTATTCTTATACATAGGTATGTACGTCCAATAATTACCTTTAAATAATTATAACTGGCATTTTGTGCTTACCTACAAAAGAATCGTACATCTCGGACAGTCCCCATTCTGTCGGCAAGTTTTTAACCTCATCCATAATTATAGGTAAGTACTTGAAATAAACAGGAAAACTTCTCACTGAATTACGTCTGGAAAATGAACGTATAAATAAGTTATTTATTACACAGCACTTGCACAAAAATGAAATGGATAAATATAATGCGTCCCCAATCACAATAATAAATGATTTAAACTATTTAAAGTATAGGAGTTTAATACTCACATGAATTATATTTTTATTCATCACCTACATATACTATTGCATCCGTACTAAGTCTTAACACTTGCACTATTACGAACTAATTATTAAACGAATTGTGTTCCAACCCTTTCCCCGTAACCGTGGTATAGCGCTTATTGCCGTTTGTTTATGTCTGGAGTCGCTGATCTAAGAGGGAAATAATACGATTGGTCATTCGCACATTAAAAATAACCTTGATAAGATTTCGCTCAATTTTTTTTACAGTTCCTAATTTTATTTATATTTTTTATGCATATGCATTTTTAACAGTGGCGGATTTAACACTTGAGGGGCCTGAAGCGCTACAAATTTTTGGGGCCCCCAAGGATTAACATAAATTAAGGTCTATAAAACAAAAAATAATAAACTATAAAAAGATAAACAATTTACCAAAATCGAAAACTTTTTATTAACATTATAATAAATTATACTTATATGGATACTGTATTGTACAAATCAATCGGTAAGTGCAGAAAGGTAACATTATGTCCATAATATCAATGTCAAATCAAATATTAATGCAAAAATATATAAAGTACTAACAAAATAATTCAAAATATCTGAACGCAACAAAAACACACGCGCAAAATATAAACAAGCAGAGAAGTGAGGTTGATTAAAATACTACTAAAACAATGGTGGATTCACGCATGCTTATATAAATTTGGATTGGCGGGACCAGGCGAGCTTCGCATCTGTAAAGTTTAATCTGTGGTCAAATCCGGCAAATAATTATCTGCCGAGTCATTTACTAAGTGACGGGACAGACAGTAAAACGAGAATAAATCTATACGATTTTGCTTCATGCCTAGGCATGAAGAGGGTTCATTGAATGAAGGTTACTAAATGCCGTTGTTTAGAACAGGCAGTTAGTAAATGACTTCATGTGCTGTGGGCAAATAAGGTAATAACATGCACATTTTTTTGCAGAACATTCTTTAGGCAAGGGTAAAGATTTTCCAAGTGTTCATCTAAAAAAATGTTCTACGAAGAAATGTGCATGTTATTACCTAATTTGCCGACAGCACATTAAGCCATTTACTAACTGCCTGTTCTAATTTAGTAAATTTAGTTTAATTTAGTAAATACCTAGGCATATAACAAAATCAAAAGGCATATAGATTTATGTTCGATTTACTATCTGCCTCGTCACTTAGTAAATGACTAGGTAGATAGTTAGTTTTCCGGATTTGACTATCTTCCTGCGACATATGTACTGTTCTGACAGGAAAATCTCGCACGATTTTTATCAAGTAGGCTGATTTTTCTTCAATTTTAGACGAGTAATAAAGACTTTTCATGACATGACACAATATCATAGACGCGTCAAAAATAACTATTTCAATAGAAATAAAATAATATTGGCTGATTTTATTATTAATATAAAAAAGAATTTATATCAAGACACATCATTTTGATTTAGAAACTACGTATTTTATTAAATTGTACTTTATGACATATGTCATTAAAAGAAAAATAACAATTTGACATAAGTAAAACTTGCCACTGGATGTAAGACCGTTTACAAAATGAAGAAAATCGAGTGAAATTTTTCTGCCGGCATAGTACTTAATCGTATAATTTTAGGTTTTTGGTATAACTGATTTATTATTCGTTAATTAACATTATACGCACTAATAAATATTAAATAATAGCTATTTATGTAACAAGTACATAATGTAGAACTTTATAGATGAGCTCAGTTTATGGCCGAGCGAGCGAAGCGAGCGAGGCCTATAAAAAGGGCGAGTCTATAAAGTTCGATTATGTAAGAGTTGCATACAAAGCTTTATGTCCGACTCCTAAAATTGGCTTATTATTAAAAAAAATCAGTTTATAAATTTGACATCTATTCTTGACAGAAAAAAATTTGACATGTAATATACAGTTGCCATTGGAAAACTGAATATACTACACTTTATTTTACAACTACCACTTTATTTTACGAGTACAATAATAAGCCAGTTTACTGCCGCAAAACAATACAATAAACAGTACTTTATAATGCAATAGGACATAATAGCTATTTATGTAACAAGTACATAATGTAGGACTTTATAGACAAGCCTCGTTTATGGCTGAGCGAGCGAAGCGAGCAAGGCCTATAAAAAGGGCGCGTCTATAAGGTCCGATTATGTAAGAGTTGCATACAAAGCTTTATGTTCGATTCCTAAAATTGGCTAATTATCAAAAAAAATCAGTTTATAAATTTGACATCTATTCTTGACAGAAGAAAATTTGACATGTAATATACAGTTGTCATACTTTATTTTACTACTATATACTTTATTTTACTACTACCACTTTATTTTACGAGTACAATAATAAGCCAGTTTACTGGCGCAATACAATACAATAAACAGTACTTTATAATGCAATCGGACATAAATACATTTATTTTACAATCAGTTATTTTACAATGGAACTTTTCTACTTTTACTATACCAAAAACAATTGACAAAAGTCATTCAGGAATTTTACCCGTTGAAAAGCGTTGTAAAATTCCCCTTCACCGAACGTCTTATCAGAAACCATTAATTCAAGAAATTATAGTCATCATAGTAGTCGGATGACCGCGCTGATGCTGATTGTGCGAGAAAGCAAGTGTTCGGAGCGACAGAGATAATACATTCCTCGCAAGTCTGTTGTGAAACAGTATACTCCGTTACAATATTTTACTTATGCTTGCCTTTTCGTAGAAAACTATAATGTGTCAACCGATATGAATGATATGATCCATTTTTGTTTCACTTTTCGCGAGAAAGTGAATTCCACGCCAATAATTGTTATTTATCGCGTGTCCAGTGCGGTCCTTGGCAGGAGGCCTCGGCGGGGCCCCCTGACTTGCGGGGCCTGAAGCGGCCGCTTCAAGCGCTTGTGCCTAAATCCGCCACTGATTTTTAAAAAGTTGCACAACATTGTGCATGATTACGGTTTTAAACAACTTGTACAAAAAAATACAACAAAATTGTGGAAAAACGCAACTCAATATTGTGAATTACTAATTCCTTTAGTACTTTAATTGGCTTTGCACACATTATCAAATCAAATGTTACAATACTTTCAAACAATCTTATTAAGAAAAACTACGCAACGCTTTACAATAATTGAACCCAATTCTACAAAAAAATCGTACAATGTACAATTAACCAACCTTGTGCAAAACTACTCTACAGCATTTTTCTCTGTGCAAAAGGAACAAAAAAGTCTTATACAACTTTGTTCTAGAACGTACCACTTTTTCAGAAAAAAATAAGAAAGTTGGAAACTTTAACATCATTTTGCCGCGTTAATAATAGCACTTTAAGTATGGGGCTTTGTCGGCAGATGTATCTCATCTATCACAACAACAAACCTTAATAACGTTTTATCCTATCGTATGTCGTTTCCGCGTAAAATTGAATTCTTTTGACAATTACAAACTCATTTTACTCAATTAATGCATGCTCAACATATGCTCCAGTTTACACAAAATGTTGATGTGGATGTTTCTTGAACTTGAAAAAAGCACGTTTTGCTAAGATTATTTGAGTCAGTGGCTGATTGTTGTATAAATAATACCCGTTTAATGCTATAATGCGCGACAATGCTGAGTTTTAGGTTTTTGAACTTGGAATGATTTGCCAATGCACGAGTTTGTTTATTTAATAACAGTTTTTAGCACCATTTTAGAGCGAGATAAGATAAACACTTTGTCAAAAAGCTCTTTAAATCATAGGCGTCCGGTATATCTTGGCTGATTAAATTAATTAAAGTGATAATAATTTTATAGAATTAACTGAATGTCGTATTAAATTAATTGATGTTTTTGAGGAGAATAATTAACGAACTTCAGAATCAGTAATTTTGCAATGGCAACCGGTCACTGTGGGGCGAGCCTTAACAAAATTCGCGCAATGAGGTAAAAATCCAACTTGTGTAAAGAATAAAAAATATATTGGCGTTTGATTATAAAATGTTCAGGGCATCTAGAATCGGTGACAAAATTTAAAAATCTTTGTTATTAATAAAAGCTTTGATGCTTAAAGTTCTCACTACTTTGAACTAACAATTTCTCGACATTTCCAGGCTGAGATTTAAAATTAAATTACTTTTCTTGTATGGACCTTATTGAAACCAAAATTAAAAATGATAGTATTTGCAGCTACATAACTTAAGAAAACATGAACATGTGTTGTAGCTTTTATTTTAAAAAATCGTAAATTGTAAGAGCTTTTTCTTGCTAAAATTCAAATTCTGCTGGAGTTATACAAAAACGCCCGCATATCCCCGCTTTAAGATTTTTGTTAAAGAAAGAGCCAAAGCATCCTGATTATTTTCATACAAAAACCAAATCCAACTCGAACCAACTTAAAAAGTTAAAATCCGTTATTGTAGGCACTGCAAGAAATATTTACCGGTATTATTCGTATTATTTCAGGCATAGTTGTTGATGATGCAACATTGTGTTTTTGCGCCCTTTAACTCAACTGTTAGAAACAACTAAATACCACGCCTTAAGAAGTTGGCTTTTTTAAGTGTTACCATGATCCCAGATCCCTAGGTACGCAGAATGAGGTTTTCTAATAACTGCAATAAAAATTTAACAAAGCTGAAAGCATCATAATTCATAACAAACAGCATGATTGAAACCTTTTAGTAAAATGGAGACTATTTACGAATGAAATATTGGCAATTATTATAAAACTTTATAAGTAAACTGTTATTTCTTAAGGAATGGTAATCTCGTTTATAAATGCCGACTTAAAAATATTACCTAAATTCTTAATTGGAAACTATTAATTGCGCTTACTGAATATTGCTCTAAAAATTCCCATAACTTAATACATGTTAATTAACAAATTGCATAATCAGATGCGATATTGTTTTCGTTAAATTGATTTCTGTATTCCCCCTGTTTTTTAATACGCAATTACAAACGTTTCTTTAAATGGCTTCATTGCACTATGACACTTAAAACAATTGCATTTTTAATTAACCCGTTGTTTGGGAGTAAGTATTCATCCGTATAACGCCGCCGCTGGCGTTATTATTTATTTCAAATTAACACCAGAGAAAAGTGCTGCTTGTAATCTGATCTGAACTCATATTTACACAGATGTTGATCATATCCTGACCTAGATTTCTTATTTACTGTTTTTAAAAACCTTTTGTAATAAAAAGCTATAAAACGTGCTTCATTTAGCTTTTTCAGCAAAACAACGGCTGTCATGGTACGTTTGTTTAGACTAACCGATCTTAATTCTAAAACAAGTTCAAGACCTTCAGTTGCAGAATGCGATTATACTTAAGCAAGGTTGCCAGATATGGCAATGGTTTTTTCTAAATTACTCGAAAGCCTATTAACATAGAAAAAAAATTATTCAGACTTTTTTGTTCCTTTTGATGTCTTCTATCACCCCTTAAAATAAATGCCTTCTATCTCATGACACCCTGTATAATGAAACAACTTTTCATAATGTGTTACAATTTTTCTTTAAAGGCTTTTCCCCAGTTCAATTTCACTTAATGTTTAACCTAAAATTTTTCTTTCTTAAAAGGCTTTTCTCCAGTGTGTTTATCATATTTTTGTCGTTCCAAATATGGTAGTGTTTATGGGAATACCCTTTTATTGGCTTTGCCTTATTTGGTGATATTTCTGTTCAGGCTACCTCATTGGTGAATTCAACTTTATCTCGTTTCCTTGAACATTTTTGATAAGATGATCATCATTTGTTTTTTTAAAAGGTGAGTTGTAATTTGACTTGCAAATAGAGTGTTTGCTTCATTCCAATTTTACGAGATTTTTGATAATTTCTCTCTTTATGAGTTTATTGTGGAATTTAGTGCAATTCCTGGTGATCAGTTTTTCACAGTGGTGATTGTTTATATCACAGGAATCCAATCTTTTAAGCTCTACTGCAAGGTACACCTTTTCATTATTCTATCTTTATGGTTATCTCTAACAGTTCCTTGTTTGGTAGAAGTACCTTTCAATACACCCGTGTCTATCGTTTAAAGCCGATGTTCTACCTCCTTCCAACGTCTTGGACGGTGGAAGCAGGTAGAACGCAGTTAAACCAGGAAGTATAAAAGGAGGCTTCTGTTTCTTTTGTATCTGTGTCTTTCATTTCTACCAACGCTTGTGCCGAGTTCAAACGGCGGCTGCTATCTTAGAGGAGACGTTTGCCGGACCCAAAGATTAAGTCTAATAAATTTTAATATAGCTGGGACTTTTTTTAACACCGTGGGCTAGCCGGCCAGGAAGTCCCCGTTATATTTTGGCGCCCAACGTGGTGCCCGAATTTCGAATTTCCGGTAAGCCTGTGGTTATGTTGATAGACCGTTAGTTTATACAGAATTTCTTTCTAGGCTATTTTCCTTTTCCGGGTGCTTTTCTTCTCCGGCCTCTACCTTTACCTCTTTTTTTTCTTTTAATAATATAATAAATGTAACGAGCTGTTGGCCAATGACAGTCAGGAATAACGAACTATTGACCAATGAGTTGAACAAATGGTTGCGCAGGAACAAGCCACAGTTAGTACTTACACGAGTACTAAACTTGGAAACGTACGTATGGTCCATCGTCATGCAGACAATAGTAAATATTATTGATAATTAATATTGTTCTAAATTTATCCTAATCAATTATCCTCCGTGCTACTTAATTCTATTAAATATTAATTTAAATAAAAAAGACATCTTGATTGCAATAATTGGTAATTTTATTTATCAATTTCGTCTGATTTAAGAAGTAATATAAATAATATAATATAATATAAATTCGTCTCATCCTCTCGAATTTGTATAAAATCATTGAGAATTAGGAAAATCTAGTAGTTGCGTAAAAAAGTTCTCGTCTGATCGTGATCCAGTTCACAGTTTGAGATTACAGCTTATAACAGTTTTAGAAGTCCACTTAGGAGTAAGAATTAGTTATGGTCGAAGAAAAACAGTGTATGCAAATCGCGCATAATGGTTATTAATACACTCGTATGAATTTACAACACTCGCAGTGTTCGTGTTGTAAACGTCATACTCTGTATTAATAACCTTCATTATGTATTCGTTGTATAATATGCTATTTTCTTACAGCTATCAATCCAAACTACTCCTTATTATACATTTTACAGTAACCTGTTTACAGGTGAGCAGACAATCAAAAATTGCAGGTCGTTGGGTTTATCTCAATTATTATAGCATAAATCAGATCTGGTAACAACTATAGTTGCAGAGCACCTAATAGAAAAAAGAAATAAATTAAAAATTAACCTAACTTAAAAAATTTTACCGGAAATGTTTGCTTTATGCGATATTCCATTTCACCCACCAACTCAATAAATTTACACAGTAATTCATCCGTCACTTCAATCATCAGCAGTAATTCATTCAGCACTATTGTGTGTTCACTAAGAAAATATTCACGGTATAATAATCAACACTATAATTTAACGGTGTCTCCTAACCATACATTGTATTTTAATTGCCAATACGTATTTCGGTAACATTGTTACCGTTTTCTCGATGTTACCTTCGAGACGTTTCATGCCGTAAAAAAGGTAATATCGTTAGCGAAATATGTATTGGCAATTAGTCAAAGACAATGTGTGGTTAGGAGACAACGTTAAATTGTAGTGTTGTAATCTAATAAACCACAATCTATTATATAATAACATAACATACAATCTATGATATAAAAGTTGATGCCGCACGTGTCGTTAATTAAAAGAATAATTTATAATAGACAAACATTAAAACTTCACTGAAACATTAATAATCATAAAATGCAGTTTTAAATTGCTCACATAAATAAAACAATTAATAATAAAATGGAGAGGTTTTACTATTTAGATGAAAAGATATAAATTCTAATCATAACATAGTGCTTTAAATTAAATAGATGGGGGAGTAAAAATTAGCACAATTGAGAGAGCATGATCTACAGCTGATGATTTTTTTTAAATAATATAATTATACAAACGGAGTCTTCACTAATAATAATTGATGAATATAGTAGTATAGTATTCATAAATTGTAAAAAAAACATAAATTCTACTCATAAAAAGTAAAGCAAGTGGGTTTTAAAATTAGCGAAATTACACATACGAGGTAAGCTTCATAGATTCTCGGCCCGGCAGGCTTCTACAGGTGCCAACATGTTCAAACTCGGTTGCGTCATAGTTCAACATGTAAGAAGCCTACACTATATATATTACTGCTAGAAGCGTAATAGATTTTAGTAGCCACTCAAGCATCGTGACGAGTGCATGAAAATGTCGCAGCTAACGAAAATTGAGTACGGCGCGGTCATTAAATTTTTAACAAAAGAAGGGGGCACACGCCTAATCATCAAACAACGTATGACGGTGTTTATGGTGATTTATTTCCTTCATATTCCACTGTAAAAAAGTCGTCAAAATGCTTCCGTTTGGAGCAAGAATCTCTTGAAGATGATGAGCGCACCGCACCGGTCGGCCAATTGAAGCGGTGACGCCTCAAAACGTTGCAATCATTGAATGGTATTAGAAGATCGCCGTTTGAAAGATAAGGAGTTAGCAGTGATGTCTGACATTTTGGAAACAAGTGTTCGTCGAATTCTTCATGACCATTTGGGTATGAATAAAATTAGTGCAAGATGGGTACCGCGTCTTCGGTCTGCTGTTCAACGTCAACGTCGCGTCGAATGTGCGCGCTCGTTTTTAAACTTGTGTGGAGACGACCCAAAGCCGATTTTGGAGTCCACTGTCACTGGAGATGAATCAATGGTTCTGTATTATGATCCTCTATCCAAAAGGGAATCGAATGAAATGGCGGCTACCCGATGATCCTTGTCCCAAAAAGGCGAAAGTCGTTCAATCGACAAAGAAATTATGGCAACCATATTCTGGGATTGTGACGGCATTCTACTGATTGATTTTAAAGAACGCAATACAACTGTTAACAGTACATATTATGCGTCTTTATTGCATAAATTGAGCAACAACATTCGTGACAAATTGACAAATTGACAAGAGGTGTTCGATTATTACACGACAATGCACTCGTTTATACTGCCGCAATTTCACAAGCTGCCATTCGCGAATGCGAGTTTGAAGCATTGTATCATCCACCGTACAGTCCGGATATGGCTCCTAGCAGAGCCTTCTATAGCTTAACGAGCCTGGAACTGTATCCCTACTACCATTCTGACGTAGAAACAGTCGATGATCGGATTGAATTATTCACGCTGCCGCGAGAACCAGCAGTTGTTGTTAAAATTGATATTCATCAAATAGATAATAGCCGTTTTCTTTTTTTAAATTTGTCTGTTACTATTTGCATGTTGATTAATGGAAAAATAAATATATTTTATTCACAATCGATACATAATGTGTTCATTACTGACGTTTAAAAAGTTAGAAAGTAGTTTATTATACATCAGAGTCAATAATAAGTTCTCTTGGTTAGTAATGAGTTCTCTTAACACATAAATAAAAATGAACGTAATAGTATATTACATGTTGAGTTGGTAAAGGATATCTTTACAAGCCAAGCGATAATTGTTTGACCGAGACGGTACGGTATTTATTTTTCCATTAATCAACATGCAAATAGTAACAGACAAATTTAAAAAAAGAAAAGGGCTATTATCTATTTGATGAATATCAATTTTAACAACAACGAATCATTAAGACTGCTTTATCGGTATACACTACAAGTGTCAGAGGATATACGACGTAATTAGTTTATGTCATAATTTAAAAGTTTTTTATTTTATGTCAAATAAATAAAAAACAATAAGAGAAACATTTTAGTAAAAACAATGAAAAAGCAACTACAAATGAACATCTTTACGCCAAATTGTAAATATCGTTAATAAGAACAAAACATAAGCTTTCTCTGTGCAAGAACTACATAAGTGAAAACATTTAGCAAACATATTTTATAAATAAAATAAAATTATAAAAATCGCAAATTAAATTAAAAAATTATATAACAATAAATAACAAAGTTGTAAATAAAAAGACATTCTACAAAACTATTAATTACAGATTAAACTATTTTGGTAATATTTTTGTTTTGATTTGTCAAATCTCTGTGCTTTTCTTCTGCTTTTGGGCGTATTTTTTTCTTTGCTGATGTCATTTTTTACTTGCGAACGAGACGTCGAATTGGATACTTCGGCCAGCATAAATAGTTATATTAAACTGCTTGATCGAGGTGGGCTGAAATATGCCAAACAGTTTTTTAATGATGTAATAATAAATACTTATTCTTTATTTCTAAGTGCTAATTTCTGAGAGATACGAAACAACCTTTTCAAGTTTTAAATCACAAGAGAATTCTTGTAGAATTATCGTTAAAGAAATTAGAACTTTTAGGTTTTAACCCAAGTGAAAATCCCGAATGTGAATGTGGGAATTCAATAATGAGCCTTTTAAAACACAGCATCAATACGTTCTGTAACATTTTGCTTAATAATTATTCTAGCAATAATTACTAGTGCAGCGTGGTACACAGCAACTTGAAGGCATTTTCTAAAATAAGATTTTTAACAACATAATGCATTAGGTAAATAATTATAAAATTACCACAAATATTTACAAAACGTTTGTCTTGCACTAAAAATATAATATTTGGGAGACGCTACGCTAGTCTGCTGGTTCTCGCGGCAGCGTGAATAATTCAATCCGATCATCGACTGTTTCTACGTCAGAATGGTAGTAGGGATACAGTTCCAGGCTCGTTAAGCTATAGAAGGCTCTGCTAGGAGCCATATCCGGACTGTACGGTGGATGATCCAATGCTTCAAAATCGCATTCGCGAATGGCAGCTTGTGAAATTGCGGCAGTATAAACGAGTGCATTGTCGTGTAATAATCGAACACCTCTTGTCAATTTGTCAATTTGTCACGAATGTTGTTGCTCAATTTATGCAATAAAGACGCATAATATGTACTGTTAACAGTTGTATTGCGTTCTTTAAAATCAATCAGTAGAATGCCGTCACAATCCCAGAATATGGTTGCCATAATTTCTTTGTCGATTGAACGACTTTCGCCTTTTTGGGACAAGGATCATCGGGTCGCCGCCATTTCATCGATTCCCTTTTGGATAGAGGATCATAATACAGAACCATTGATTCATCTCCAGTGACAGTGGACTCCAAAATCGGCTTTGGGTCGTCTCCACACAAGTTTAAAAACGAGCGCGCACATTCGACGCGACGTTGACGTTGAACAGCAGACCGAAGACGCGGTACCCATCTTGCACTAATTTTATTCATACCCAAATGGTCATGAAGAATTCGATGAACACTTGTTTCCAAAATGTCAGACATCACTGCTAACTCCTTATCTTTCAAACGGCGATCTTCTAATACCATTCAATGATTGCAACGTTTTGAGGCGTCACCGCTTCAATTGGCCTACCGGTGCGGTGCGCTCATCATCTTCAAGAGATTCTTGCTCCAAACGGAAGCATTTTGACGACTTTTTTACAGTGGAATATGAAGGAAATAAATCACCATAAACACCGTCATACGTTGTTTGATGATTAGGCGTGTGCCGCCTTCTTTTGTTAAAAATTTAATGACCGCGCCGTACTCAATTTTCGTTAGCTGCGACATTTTCATGCACTCGTCACGATGCTTGAGTGGCTACTAAAATCTATTACGCTTCTAGCAGTAATATATATAGTGTAGGCTTCTTACATGTTGAACTATGACGCAACCGAGTTTGAACATGTTGGCACCTGTAGAAGCCTGCCGGGCCGAGAATCTATGACGCTTACCTCGTATGTGTAATTTCGCTAATTTTAAAACCCACTTGCTTTACTTTTTATGAGTAGAATTTATGTTTTTTTACAATTTATGAATACTATACTACTATATTCATCAATTATTATTAGTGAAGACTCCGTTTGTATAATTATATTATTTAAAAAAAATCATCAGCTGTAGATCATGCTCTCTCAATTGTGCTAATTTTTACTCCCCCATCTATTTAATTTAAAGCACTATGTTATGATTAGAATTTATATCTTTTCATCTAAATAGTAAAACCTCTCCATTTTATTATTAATTGTTTTATTTATGTGAGCAATTTAAAACTGCATTTTATGATTATTAATGTTTCAGTGAAGTTTTAATGTTTGTCTATTATAAATTATTCTTTTAATTAACGACACGTGCGGCATCAACTTTTATATCATAGATTGTATGTTATGTTATTATATAATAGATTGTGGTTTATTAGATTACAACACTACAATTTAACGTTGTCTCCTAACCACACATTGTCTTTGACTAATTGCCAATACATATTTCGCTAACGATATTACCTTTTTTACGGCATGAAACGTCTCGAAGGTAACATCGAGAAAACGGTAACAATGTTACCGAAATACGTATTGGCAATTAAAATACAATGTATGGTTAGGAGACACCGTTAAATTATAGTGTTGATTATTATACCGTGAATATTTTCTTAGTGAACACACAATAGTGCTGAATGAATTACTGCTGATGATTGAAGTGACGGATGAATTACTGTGTAAATTTATTGAGTTGGTGGGTGAAATGGAATATCGCATAAAGCAAACATTTCCGGTAAAATGTTTTAAGTTAGGTTAATTTTTAATTTATTTCTTTTTTCTATTAGGTGCTCTGCAATTATAGTTGTTACCAGATCTGATTTATGCTATAATAATTGAGATAAACCCAACGACCTGCAATTTTTGATTGTCTGCTCACCTGTAAACAGGTTACTGTAAAATGTATAATAAGGAGTAGTTTGGATTGATAGCTGTAAGAAAATAGCATATTATACAACGAATACATAATGAAGGTTATTAATACAGAGTATGACGTTTACAACACGAACACTGCGAGTGTTGTAAATTCATACGAGTGTATTAATAACCATTATGCGCGATTTGCATACACTGTTTTTCTTCGACCATAACTAATTCTTACTCCTAAGTGGACTTCTAAAACTGTTATAAGCTGTAATCTCAAACTGTGAACTGGATCACGATCAGACGAGAACTTTTTTACGCAACTACTAGATTTTCCTAATTCTCAATGATTTTATACAAATTCGAGAGGATGAGACGAATTTATATTATATTATATTATTTATATTACTTCTTAAATCAGACGAAATTGATAAATAAAATTACCAATTATTGCAATCAAGATGTCTTTTTTATTTAAATTAATATTTAATAGAATTAAGTAGCACTGAGGATAATTGATTAGGATAAATTTAGAACAATATTAATTATCAATAATATTTACTATTGTCTGCATGACGATGGACCATATGTACGTTTCCAAGTTTAGTACTCGTGTAAGTACTAACTGTGGCTTGTTCCTGCGCAACCATTTGTTCAACTCATTGGTCAATAGTTCGTTATTCCTGACTGTCATTGGCCAACAGCTCGTTACATTTATTATATTATTAAAAGAAAAAAAAGAGGTAAAGGTAGAGGCCGGAGAAGAAAAGCACCCGGAAAAGGAAAATAGCCTAGAAAGAAATTCTGTATAAACTAACGGTCTATCAACATAACCACAGGCTTATACGGATGAATACTTACTCCCAAATAACGGGTTAATTAAAAATGCAATTGTTTTAAGTGTCATAGTGCAATGAAGCCATTTAAAGAAACGTTTGTAATTGCGTATTAAAAAACAGGGGGAATACAGAAATCAATTTAACGAAAACAATATCGCATCTGATTATGCAATTTGTTAATTAACATGTATTAAGTTATGGGAATTTTTAGAGCAATATTCAGTAAGCGCAATTAATAGTTTCCAATTAAGAATTTAGGTAATATTTTTAAGTCGGCATTTATAAACGAGATTACCATTCCTTAAGAAATAACAGTTTACTTATAAAGTTTTATAATAATTGCCAATATTTCATTCGTAAATAATTTCCATTTTACTAAAAGGTTTCAATCATGCTGTTTGTTATGAGTTATGATGCTTTCAGCTTTGTTAAATTTTTATTGCAGTTATTAGAAAACCCCATTCTGCGTACCTAGGGATCTGGGATCATGGTAACACTTAAAAAAGCCAACTTCTTAAGGCGTGGTATTTAGTTGTTTCTAACAGTTGAGATAAAATGGCGCAAAAACACAATGTTGCATCATCAACAACTATGCCTGAAATAATACGAATAATACCGGTAAATATTTCTTGCAGTGCCTACAATAACGGCTTTTAACTTTTTAAGTTGGTTCGAGTTGGATTTGGTTTTTGTATGAAAATAACCAGGATGCTTTGGCTCTTTCTTTAACAAAAATCTTAAAGCGGGGATATGCGGGCGTTTTTGTATAACTCCAGCAGAATTTGAATTTTAGCAAGAAAAAGCTCTTACAATTTACGATTTTTTAAAATAAAAGCTACAACACATGTTCATGTTTTCTTAAGTTATGTAGCTGCAAATACTATCATTTTTAATTTTGGTTTCAATAAGGTCCATACAAGAAAAGTAATTTAATTTTAAATCTCAGCCTGGAAATGTCGAGAAATTGTTAGTTCAAAGTAGTGACAACTTTAAGCATCAAAGTTTTTATTAATAACAAAGATTTTTAAATTTTGTCACCGATTCTAGATGCCCTGAACATTTTATAATCAAACGCCAATATATTTTTTATTCTTTACACAAGTTGGATTTTTACCTCATTGCGCGGATTTTGTTAAGGCTCGCCCCACAGTGACCGGTTGCCATTGCAAAATTACTGATTCTGAAGTTCGTTAATTATTCTCCTCAAAAACATCAATTAATTTAATACGACATTCAGTTAATTCTATAAAATTATTATTACTTTAATTAATTTAATCAGCCAAGATATACCGGACGCCTATGATTTAAAGAGCTTTTTGACAAAGTGTTTATCTTATCTCGCTCTAAAATGGTGCTAAAAACTGTTATTAAATAAACAAACTCGTGCATTGGCAAATCATTTCAAGTTCAAAAACCTAAAACTCAGCATTGTCGCGCATTATAGCATTAAACGGGTATTATTTATACAACAATCAGCCACTGACTCAAATAATCTTAAGCAAAACGTGCTTTTTTCAAGTTCAAGAAACATCCACATCAACATTTTGTGTAAACTGGAGCATATGTTGAGCATGCATTAATTGAGTAAAATGAGTTTGTAATTGTCAAAAGAATTCAATTTTACGCGGAAACGACATACGATAGGATAAAACGTTATTAAGGTTTGTTGTTGTGATAGATGAGATACATCTGCCGACAAAGCCCCATACTTAAAGTGCTATTATTAACGCGGCAAAATGATGTTAAAGTTTCCAACTTTCTTATTTTTTTCTGAAAAAGTGGTACGTTCTAGAACAAAGTTGTATAAGACTTTTTTGTTCCTTTTGCACAGAGAAAAATGCTGTAGAGTAGTTTTGCACAAGGTTGGTTAATTGTACATTGTACGATTTTTTTGTAGAATTGGGTTCAATTATTGTAAAGCGTTGCGTAGTTTTTCTTAATAAGATTGTTTGAAAGTATTGTAACATTTGATTTGATAATGTGTGCAAAGCCAATTAAAGTACTAAAGGAATTAGTAATTCACAATATTGAGTTGCGTTTTTCCACAATTTTGTTGTATTTTTTTGTACAAGTTGTTTAAAACCGTAATCATGCACAATGTTGTGCAACTTTTTAAAAATGCATATGCATAAAAAATATAAATAAAATTAGGAACTGTAAAAAAAATTGAGCGAAATCTTATCAAGGTTATTTTTAATGTGCGAATGACCAATCGTATTATTTCCCTCTTAGATCAGCGACTCCAGACATAAACAAACGGCAATAAGCGCTATACCACGGTTACGGGGAAAGGGTTGGAACACAATTCGTTTAATAATTAGTTCGTAATAGTGCAAGTGTTAAGACTTAGTACGGATGCAATAGTATATGTAGGTGATGAATAAAAATATAATTCATGTGAGTATTAAACTCCTATACTTTAAATAGTTTAAATCATTTATTATTGTGATTGGGGACGCATTATATTTATCCATTTCATTTTTGTGCAAGTGCTGTGTAATAAATAACTTATTTATACGTTCATTTTCCAGACGTAATTCAGTGAGAAGTTTTCCTGTTTATTTCAAGTACTTACCTATAATTATGGATGAGGTTAAAAACTTGCCGACAGAATGGGGACTGTCCGAGATGTACGATTCTTTTGTAGGTAAGCACAAAATGCCAGTTATAATTATTTAAAGGTAATTATTGGACGTACATACCTATGTATAAGAATACAATTTAAAATTCGATCTAGCTTTGCTGTAGAAATTTAATAACTACGCAGAATTTTTAGCACTTGTTTGTCCATTCCTGCCCTACAATTGCTCATAATTTTATAGAGGATTTCAATGTTTTTATAGTATGCCTAATTATTACTTATTATGATTACTATTTTGGTTTTTACCTTTATGTTTTTATGAATCTTTATTGAATTTATGTTATTATTTATATAGACAATAATATCGATATAGAAACATTTCATCAGTTAAATGAAAACGATATAAAGGAGCTGCTTCCTGCAATTGGGACAAGAAAGATATTTTCCCAAAAATATCAACACTACATGATTGAAAAGGTACATACCTATTGCATACTTTATTTACAATTTACTTACAATCATCACCGTTCCCTAATTATCATTTTCCTATATTTAATGCTGCTGAAACTGTTTAAATTTTCTTATTCTTAAAAGAAAAAGGTGAAAGAGAAAATTAAAGCAAAGAAAAAGACAATTCAATAATTTGTAATTTGGGTTTATTTGTTACTAACTAGTATTCAGAAGTTATACAGTGTGCGTCTCTGGATGGAGTTGACAAGAGGAAAAAAAATTTTATTGTTGCTTTTACGACAAAAAGTCATTCTTTATAAAAAGTTCTGCTTGTTGCATAAGTTTACTTACTATCAGAAAATCTAAGATTAAATGTACAGAATGTCCGTAAATTAAGATAACATGAAAATGCTTCAAGAGAGAAGTACCATTTATTGCATTTTAGAGTTTACTGTTAATAGAAAAAGTTCTTTATAAACATAAAATTAGTTAAAATACAAAATTCCAAGTTTAAATTTAGATTGTTACGGTTGTATGTTGTTAAGTTTAATTAAGATATCGTGTTATCTTGAATTTAACGTAGATAATCATAATTTAATCTTGTCGATCAATTTATTTTGTGGGGTGCTTTAAAACAAAAAGTTTACGCAGATGACCTGTTGTATGATCGAGAAATACTAAAAGCATGAATACAGGACATGGTGAATGAAATTAATTTAAACAGACCACGAACCATATGTAAAGTCTATGGTGAATTTATTAACAGGATGGAGATATGTGTTGGAGGTGGCCTTGTAGAATAATTTTTGTTGACTTTCTTAATTGATTGAAATTTGGTATTTAAACTAAAAAAATGCAATAAACGGTACTTCTTTTTTCACGTTACCTTAATTTATAAACACTGTACATTTAATCTTAGATTTTCTGATGGTAAACTTATTTATTCAACAAGCAGAACTTTTTATAAACAATGACTTTTTATCGTAAAATCAATAATAAAATTTTTTTCCTCTTGTCAACTCCATCCGGGGAGACATTGTATGTAGTACATAAATAAAAATATACCCATTCAGTGTAGTATTTCACCAGTTGTTTCCTTGCATGCAGATCCATTTTTGTTATTAAATACTTGTATCGTTCAATAACATCTTGACGTACAAATATATAATCGACTTAAAATACTTCTTCTATCTCGGTCAAAGTATTCTTAAATGTTTTAGGCAGGGTAACCCAAGTTTAATGTCTGGAACGTCGGCAATCGACAGAAAATCAAAAAGTAAGGGGACTTGATATAGCCCTAGAAAAATAGTTTTTTTATTTAAATTTTTACACCGTAATATCTTCGTTAGCGCAGAAAATAGGCAATGAAAAGGGGGTGACTTCTCCGATATCTATGTTACTTGGCACTTATTTATTTCCAAAATGTCGGTTTAAAATTTGGGCAAAATCAGTTTCCTGCAAAAGATCTAAGAAAAAAAAATTTTCTAATCTAAGTAATTTTAAAGTACTATTTTTGTTATTAATTAGGCCTTTTTTATACATACACAGTCTGTTTTTTGTTAATGATAATATAGGAAATCCAATGGAATTTTATCATTTTCCTCCTAAGAAGCTTACGACATTAATCCCAGGCACCCTATGTAACTTTAGATGTTTTCAACATTAAATTCAACAATAATTGTACTAACATATTTAAATGTAACAAGCTCAATATATTATTTATAACTTACATTATATAAATTTTAGGCTGCTTCGGAATGTGATCAGCAAGAAACAGTTAATGATTCTGAAAGTACAGAGACTCTGTCAAATATTAGTACCACTTCCACAAGTTCTACAATAAGTCTCATTGATTACGATCAACTTCTAGCACATTACCCTTTTAAAGCTACGATTCGCCAACCTCATCAAACATAACACCTGCTGGAAGTGCAGAGGAAAATGTAAGAAAACGTTATTCTTCATAGTTTATAAAATAAAGGCTTTTCTATTTTAGAGTGTACGTAAATTGCTAGAGGCCACAGAAGAAGGTAAGATTATTAAGAGTAGCTGTGGACCTTTCAAGAAGTTTAGAAGGAATCATTTATGCAATCTGATTGTCAAACACGAACTTCAAGATTCTGCCGATAGAAGGTAAATAAAGTTTTACATGAAAAAAAAAAAAGTTAAATGCCATCTTCCTTTTAGGATCACTACAGCACGATTTCTGATTTTGGCAAAAGAGATAAATGACGTTTTCATTCATGAAGAAGCTGCAATTTACTATTTACCATGTACAAGAGGAGTAAATGGTAAAGTGATTGGTGCATCAGGAAAACTCTGGAGCACATATGTGCATCAACGTAAACTACTAAGGGAAAGCGGTTTACTTAGAAAAAAGGAAAAATCTGCTAGTTCTGCATCCTGTTGGTATAAAATATTATACATTTAACTCTTGAATACATGATTTTTTTTAGTGATAGAAGAAAACGAGGAAGTAGTTGATAATGATGATGATGATGATATGACTGAAATTTTAACACGGCTTTATCATAATAGTATACCTTATGAGGAAGTGGTAGAAAGATGGCGGAAATCTGCTGCAAGTAGATTACAACTTAAAGACAGTGAGACCATAGGGGAATACTATCAAAAGTATCCTGCCTTAAGTCTTCAAACGGGTTATCTATTAGTAAATTGCAATAATGTGATATAATTTTCGGCATTGTATACAATGTGTGTTTCAGCTTGAATTGGATTTTAATTACCTGCACAAAGGTAAGGAAAATGTATTGTTTTTACGCTGGCCCACGTTTGCAATACCTATTTATCATATATATTAACCAAGAAAAATGATTCACTCACAAAGGATTTTATAGCTCGAGAAAAAGAGAAATTTGAGACTCTTGATGATGGTATGTGAATCTGATACTTTTTATCTATTAATAGTGTTAATTTGTACAAAACATTTTTCAGATGTAAAGCAATTAATTGCCCTTCAATTTTTACCATTATTATTACAATCTCCATTAATTAAATCAAAAATAAAAACACATTGGAAACCAAGCAGGAGAGAGACGTTAGATGGCTTCATTTTATTTATCAGTGTAAATTTTACAGATAGCAATTTTTAAGTACGTTAATAATTAACTAATTTACAGGATGCCAGCAATATAACGAAAAAACTGGAAGAGCGAAGTCAGAAGTGCCAAAATTTAAAAACGACAGCCCAACCTATACCAATTGTTGTTGGAACATACAAGTCCTACCAGTGTTTTGTCTCCGTCAACAAACAACTGTACAAAGTTGAAGATCCATTAAAAGCAGTGGATATTTGCTTTAAGGTCTATCATGCCCTAAATGCCATCTATCCTCCGGAATCCACACCAGCCTGGTTATTTTTGCAAAAAGGTGTTTATGGTATTCATACCGACTCGGACCAAAAGTACCGTTCTGTGGATATACTGATTGCAACTATTAAAGGAATAATCGGCTAATTAAACAGAGTTTAGTTTGTTACTTTGTATGAAACCGATACTTACATAAATAGGTATACTTTTGTTTTTGGTTTATCTTTTATGTAAACATTGCAAATAGTTTAGTTTGTTACTTTGTTTTAAACCTATTCCTAAATAGGTATACTTTTCTATTGGTTTATCTTTTATGTAAACATATAAAAATGATTGACTGTTTTAAATGTTCTACAATACAATGCACTGATATTAATAAGTATATAAAACATTTAAGGAATGACCATTTTCTAAAAGATAATGATGACTTGCATCGTGGTGTAGGACAGTGTTTGAGAACTTATAATAATTTTAATTCATTTAGGAAACATTTAAAGTCTCATGTTCTTCATCAACCTCAAATTTCAGCTAACATAGAAGTTAAGGATGTATCTGTTAATCTTGAAGTTGATTCTAATAACTATCAGGAAATCCCTTATGAATCGTACTCTGAAGATGAATCAAGTAATATTTTTTCAGTTATAGAGAACTTTAATTCAGCACTTTTTAATCTCATTAGTGAAATATGTATAATAATTCTGTTGTACCTAGAAAATTTGTTCAATTGGTTATCCGAAAGATCTTATAAGCGAGTTAAAAAGGTTTGTTATTACATCGTTAAGTAATTTAGATGAAACTGATGAAAAGATAAGGGATATGGAAAAAATATTTGGTTCTATTGAGAATTGTATGACTGACTTGAATTCAGAATATAAATGTATACAAAAATATAAGCAATCCGGTTTGTTTGTGCCATCACATAATATTCAAACAGGGGAAACTCTAAAGAAACAATGTAGCGGCGATTCTATATTAGAACCAGTACCTATCCACATGAAGTTAATATCGTTAACAGATTTGTTAACCAAATTATTTTCTCTCGAGGGTTTTCTTCAATCAATGAAGGATTACTATACTCATTTACAACATGAGGAGACAGTAATAAGCAACTTTGTACAATGTAAATTATGGAAATATCAAAGTAGAAATTATGAGAATAAAACTGTTTTTCCCTTAATGTTATTTTTTGACGATTATGAGGTAGGAAATACTTTGGGTTCGCATGCTGGAACAAACAAACTTGGTGCGATATACTTGTCTTTGCCTTCAATGCCTCCGTATACGACTTCAAAATTATGTAACATATTTCTATTTGCCATATTTTACTCTGATGACCGTAAGAAGTTTGGTAATCAAATGTTTTCGAAATTAATTGATGAATTACGCTGTATACGAGAGAATGGGATAACAATCTTAGATGAAAAATTTTATTTTATAGTTGGACTTATATCAGGTGACAATTTAGGTATACATTCTCTTTTAGGGTTTACTGAAAGTTTTTTATGTACATTGTCCTGTAGATTTTGTAAAGCACCAAAATCTCTTTCTCATGTCATGACTGTTCAAGATGATTCGCTATTAAGAAATATTGAAAACTATAACCAAGTTGTGTTACTTAATGACGTTAGTCAAACGGGCATTAAAGAAAATTGTATTTTCCATCAGCTACCAGGGTTTCGGGTGACATATAATTTTACGGTGGACATTATGCATGACCTTTTCGAAGGTGTGTGTGTAATTACAGTCTAACCTGTTTGTTAAAAACATTAGTTTTGGAGTTACAGCTATTTTCTCTTGAAACACTTAATTCTCGTATTCAATTATTTAACTATACAGCCATTGAGAGTACTAATAAACCACCTATAATCACAACGGATAAATTGAAATCTAATCTTAAAATGTCAGCTTCAGAAATGCTATGCCTAACCAGGTATTTGGGCTTGATTATTGGAGATTTAGTACCTACTGATCTTGGAATATGGGAACTATGGATAACATTACGCGAAATTGTGTGTATATTGTCACTGGAGCTGACGTTCATTGCAAAACCTATGCTCATCTAAAAGTTCTCATTGATGATCACAATTCACTTTTTATTAAGTTTTCTGGAAATCTAAAACCTAAACATCACCATCTAATTCATTATCATCTAATTTTAGAAATGTCTGGTTCTCTCCGACATTTTTGGTCTATGAGGGCTGAACAAAAACACAGAGAATCTAAACTAACCGCAAACATTTCATTTTCCTTTAAAAATTTACCGGAGACCCTGATGTTGAAAACCCAGCTAAGATTAGGTCACATGTTAAATAGTTATTGTAATGAACAAAATTGTAACATTTTCGGACCACTTTTACCTATTAGTCTTGAAATTTATAAAAAGTTCGGTAATATGTATGACAAACATTTACTTTATTCTTCTTCTCGGGTCAATCACTTGGGAACGGTTTATAAACCAAATTTTTCATTAATTCTGAAATGGACCGATGATCTTCCAGTTTTTGGCATAATTGAAAAAATAATTGCATATAAAAATGAAACACTCACGGATGTACATTTCTTGTGTAAAATTATAAAAACCATTTCCTTCTCTAGACATTGTTATGCTTTTGAGGTTGATATAGAATCAGATGAAAGTTCATGTTTCCAATTTAAAGATTTACATTCCTATATGCCATGTTTTATTACTAATTTTAATAGTAAATCATTTATCTCTGTTAGATGTTCCGTTTAATTTGTTTTTATTTCTTTATATTTAAATTTATTTTTTTATGTATTTTTCCTGTTTTTTTATGTTTCTGTATTTTTGTGTTTAAATTAAATATATTATTTTTTGATAAAATTATGCAGAATTTGAAGTTCATGTTTCCAATTGATATGCCATGTTTTATTACTAATTTTAATAGTAAATGATTTATCTCCATTAGATGTTCTGTTTAATTTGTTTTTATTTCATTATGTTTATATTTATTTTTTTATGTATTTTTCCTAATTATCTTTAGGTTTCTGTATTTTTGTGTTTAAATTAAATATATAACATTTTGATAAAATTATGCAGAATTTGAAGTTCATGTTTCCAATTTATATGCCATGTTTTATTACTAATTTTAATAGTAAATGATTTAGCTCCATAAGATGTTCTATTTTATTTGTTTTTATTTCATTATAACGGGTGTTTTTTTAAATTTGGCGTCAGAGCAAGCAATGAGAGTTCGATTGTGAACGCACCTTTGAATGTCGCCACGCCGCAGTGTATCTAAACCTAACCTCACTTTTAAGTTTTGACATTTGAAAAATAGTGGTCTATTCACAACAAACTCATAGTCATAGCTAACTAGGACGCCAAATTTAAAAAAACACCCGTTATTTATATTTATTTTTTTATCTATTTTTCCTAATTATATTTAGGTTTCTGTATTTTTGTGTTTAAATTGAATATACAGGGTGTTCCACAATGCTGTTTACACGCAATATCTCCCTTATTTGAAAAGATAAAGAAATCAACCAAAAACTATTGTAAATGACTCAAAATGGATCTTCAGAAAACATCCTTAAACGCTGGTTTCAGCATAGCAACGTTTCAGAGGTCATGCCAACTTGATTAATTTTTCAAATTGCACCCTCTGTTTTTTTTTTCACGGAAATGTATTCTTCACTTCATACTGCATACGATAGTATTCCATACTTAATTATCTAATGTGCGTTTAGGGGTTGAAAAAAATATTTTTTATCAATTGAATTTATCTTAAACTTAAAGCAAATGCTCAAAATGCCCTCCTGCGGACTCGACACGGACTTTAAAGTGCCTCAGTAGTTCCCTTGTAGACACTGCTCTAATAATATTTTTGAATACATAATTTAGTTAGTGAATATGAAGTGTACAATTTATAAAACATATTTTTTTCAACCCCTAAATGCACATTAGATAATTAAGTAAGGCATGCTACCGTGTGCAGAATGAAGTGAAGAAAACATTTCCGTGAAAAGAAACAGATGGTGCAATTTGAAAAATTAATCGAGTTGGCATGATCACTGAAACGTTGCTATGCAACCAACAGTTAAGGATGTTTTCTGAAGGTCCATTTTGAGTCATTTACAATAGTTTTTGGTTGATTTCTTTATCTTTTCAAATACGGGAGATATTGCGTGTAAACAGCATTGTGGGACACTTGTATAACGTTTTGATAAAATTATGCAGAATTTGAAGTTCATGTTTCCAATTTATATGCCATGTTTTATTACTAATTTTAATAGTAAATTATTTATCTCATTATATTTATATTTATTTTTTTATGTATTTTTCCTAATTATCTTTAGGTTTCCGTATTTTTGTGTTTAAATTAAATATATAACTTTTTGATAAAATTATGCAGAATTTGTATTATTAAATCACCCAGTGTTTAGCGTTTCTTTCAGCAATATTAAAGGTTAAAGAAAAATCAGCACATTATTGTGCAAATATACACTAAACTACTATATACACATTACTCCAATATTCATATGTACTTCCAACATCATTGAGCTAAAATTCCATAATTATTATGAATTAAAAATTAACACAATATCGTTCATGTAAATTCTGAGCACAATATAGGAATTTTCCACAAAGATTGCAGGTGTTTCGTACAGCATTGTGCAAAACTGTGCTACAAAATATGTAAGATTCTTCAAGCAAATTGTTCTAGGTAGTTCGTATTCGGTATGGAGAAATAAATAATATATATTGTTTGGAAAAAGATTACAATTTGCTTTACACAAACTAACGCAATCAATTTGCACAAATTGTTCCTGTCACCATTTTAGGCACAATTTGCTTTAATTTTCTCAACATTTGTGCACTTAATATACAAACATTTCTCTATGTGTGGTGTCTTCTATCACCCCTTAAAATTAATGCGTTCTATCTCCGGACACGCTGTATTATGAACCTGATATTCAAACCGCTATTGCAGACATAATAATTGAATTAGAGTGCGGGAGTAGAAAAACAATTATTACAAAACGTTTTTTAGCGGGTTGAGCGTCGTATAAATAAAAGTACTCGACACATATACGGTGTTCAACGTCTTTTTAAATATTGTTAAAGAAACTAATTTAATTTCTTGTTCCTCTGCAATTACTGAATAGAATAGAAGACGCTAATCCCTCGGCGAGCCAGAAACAAGACACCCCCACATTCACCTTTAAGATGCACTAACGCAAGAAACCGTGGAAAAAGAAGAAAATGTACTGAGAAAGGGGTATTCTATTTAAATCACGATATTAAGTGATTTAAATAGAATACCCCTTTCTCTCGGAAAATATTTTGTGGGGAAGGCGTTTTATTTGGGCAACATTTTATTTATTAATTTTAAATATTGTTAAGAAATAATAACATATGAATTATAAAAAATAAAATGTTCCATATTTTAAGCCAAAAGAAAACATTATGTTAGCTCATTCAAACAAAAACAAAATACAAAACGGTAAAAAAGTACAATCGTTTTGCGATAGACATCGTATTTCAATTTTTGTTATTAGTTATTAGTAATTACTTAATTATAAAAGTAGGAGAATAATAATAATTGTTACAACTCTTAACCTGGAAACCAGGCCCCATAATGTTCTAAGTTAATAAATGAAGAACGAGAATAGTATTCATACAATATTATTATTAGAGTTTATATTTCCGCAAGAAACGTGTGAGGCCCTTTGCACGTCGGCACCCATTAGGCTTGCATAGATGCCTCAGTTAATTAATTCTTCACTAATATTCTTAATGCTAGTTAGGTTAATCCTTATGCATTTTCTGTTACATATTTATTAATAATAATTATTAAAATTGTTTGGCTAAAAAAGTAAAAACGAACAAACAAATAAAAATAATTTTACTATTATTCCTGATCAGAAATTTCAAATCGTGTATTAGGATAACAGAAAAGGTTGACGTTCGTTTGCTGAAACCCTGGTAGCTATGCATTGATTTGTTGGTGACACCATTTAAAATCATATTTGAAATTAAACTTTGTTAAGTTAACGTTTATTTTAAGTTGTTTTATAACAATTTTTAATATTATTAATATTATATTATTAAAAATAGAACGTAAAATAAAATTTAACTCCATAGAAATTAATTTAAAATTGCTTTAAAATTTCTAGTGACTGGGCTGCCATCTGGTAACCAGTAGCACTATTAATGATGATATTGCAGTTTGCGTCACCATACGGGGTGTCACCAATAAATTAATGCATAGCTACCAGGGTTTAAGCAAACCACCCTTAACCATTCCTGTTATCCTAATACACGATTTGAAATATCTGATGAGGAATAAAGTTGTTTTATAATCGTAAAATTATTTTTATTTGTTCCTTTTATTAGAATTTTTACTTTTTTGTCCAACCAATTTTAATAATTATTTTTAATGAATATCAAAGAGAAAATGCATAAGTATTAACCTAACAACTAGCATTAAGAATATTAGAGAAGAATTAATTAACTATGCAAGCCTAATGGGTGCCGATGTGCAAACAGCCCCGCACGTTTCTTACCGAAATTGGATAATTTGGTCAAATTGGCTGGAATTATGATAGGTTGTAGCTTACATTATCCTGAAGGAAAGTCTCTCCTTCTACGAAGCTCTAAAATTAACAGCTTTGGAGTTACAGAGCACGGAAAGCAGGAAAAATTCATACTTCGGCATACACTGTTGTACAGCCTTGGTAACTTCATTTTTTGTGTATATTCTTTGTTTTTGTTTTGATTAACACAGATAATTATGTTGTCACATTCATGTTGATTTATACCAGGTGTCCCATTATATTTTGACCCTTTATGAACCTAGATAACTTTTAAACTAATTGAGATAATGAAATGCGATGTTCACTAGTCTTCTTAGTTTTTAAAGTTTTTTCTGAGTATTCGTTATTTTTTCTCACTTCCGGTTTATCCGGAAATGACAGAGTATTTTGCGGGGATAGCTAATTTGACGTTTACAGTGATGTTTTCTTTAATTGCCGTAGTCTACTTTGTGAATCATTATATTTTTCGCAGTATTTCAATAACATGCAGTATTCACTTTAAGAGCTTATAAAACCATCACCCTATATAATAACCATGACAAGTATGGTACTTTTGGAAAGAGGGAACAATGGGCTTGCCAACTATGATACGGGGTGTTCCATTTGAAATTACAAAGTTGCCCTATCCCCAAAAATACGCTAGGTCATTTCCGATTAAACCGGCGGTGAACAAAAAAGACGGATACTCAGAAAAAAATCTTTAAACAATAAGAAGAATAATAAACATCGCATTTCATTATCTCAATTAGTTGAAACGTTATATAGGTTTATAAAGGGTCAAAATATAATGGGGCACCCGGTACCGGGGCCGTTTCATTCTCCATCTACACCATACCCAATAATCAACAATAGGTATTTTTCATTTTCTAATTTCAAATAAATCGGCCGTTTTCAGAGCCAAATGATGTGCCAAATTCACTCACGCAACCTAGTCGCGGTTAATCAAAATAAAAAATGACCGAGAATGAATTACCGAGGCTGTAAGTGTTAAAAATCCATAAACCGAAGTATGAATTTTCCCTGCCTTTCGTGCTCTGTAACTCCAAAACTGTTAATTTTAGAGCTTCTTGACACCGGATACTTTTGATCAATATAAACTACAACATATCACAATTTGACCGGGATCCAATTTCCGCAAAAAAACGTGCTCCTTTCTTAATCTTCAGAATGTACGTTGATATCGAAGTTTTTTTTAAAAGTTTTTGTTAAACAAACTCATACGAGGGCGGCCTGAATAGTGAAGTAAGTAATACAGAAATGACATCACAATGAACACATGAGAAACATTGATCAGAATGAAATTTTCCATAAAGTTCTGCAATTAGGAAGCAAATCAAATGGTACACACTACATTTCCTTAGCATGGTGCCAAGTGGGGTAAAAACCGCCCCTAACTTTTAAAATCGGTATTTGGGTATGAAGTCGGTCAGGAATCAGAATGAAATTTTCCATAAAGTTCTGCAATTAGGATACAAATCAAACTTTACACACTACATTTCCTTAGCATGGGGCTAAGGAGGGTAAAAACCGCCCATAACTTTTAAAATCGGTATTTGGGGATGAAGTCCGTCAGGAATAAGAATGAAATTATCCATAAAGTTCTGCAATCAGGATACGAATCAAATGGTACACACTACATTTCCTTAGCATGGAGGTAAGGGGGGTAAAAACCGCCCCTAACTTTTAAAATCTGTATTGGGGTATGAAGTCGGTCAGGAATCAGAATGAAATTTTCCATAAAGTTCTGCAATTAGGATACGAATCAAATGGTACAAACTACCTTTCCTTAGCATGGGGCTAAATCGGGTAAAAACCGCCCCTAACTCTTAAAATCGGTATTTGGGGATGAAGTCCGTCAGGAATCAGAATGAAATTTTCCATAAAGTTCTGCAATTAGGAAACAAATCAAATGGTACACACTACATTTCCTTAGCATGGGGCTAAGGGGGGTAAAAACCGCCCCTAACTTTTAAAATCTGTATTGGGGTATGAAGTCGGTCAGGAATCAGAATGAAATTTTCCATAAAGTTCTGCAATTAGGATACGAATCAAATGGTACACACTACATTTCCTTAGCATGGGGCTAAGGGGGGTAAAAACCGCCCCTAACTTTTAAAATCTGTGTTTGGGTATGAAGTCGGTCAGGAATCAGAATGAAATTATCCATAAAGTTCTGCAATTAGAATACGAATCAAATGGTACAAACTACCTTTCCTTAGCATGGGGCTAAATCGGGTAAAAACCGCCCCTAACTCTTAAAATCGGTATTTGGGGATGAAGTCCGTCAGGAATCAGAATGAAATTTTCCATAAAGTTCTGCAATTAGGAAACAAATCAAATGGTACACACTACATTTCCTTAGCATGGAGGTAAGGGGGGTAAAAACCGCCCCTAACTTTTAAAATCTGTATTGGGGTATGAAGTCGGTCAGGAATCAGAATGAAATTTTCCATAAAGTTCTGCAATTAGGATACGAATCAAATGGTACACACTACATTTCCTTAGCATGGGGCTAAGGGGGGTAAAAACCGCCCCTAACTTTTAAAATCTGTGTTTGGGTATGAAGTCGGTCAGGAATCAGAATGAAATTATCCATAAAGTTCTGCAATTAGGATACGAATCAAATGGTACAAACTACCTTTCCTTAGCATGGGGCTAAATCGGGTAAAAACCGCCCCTAACTCTTAAAATCGGTATTTGGGGATGAAGTCCGTCAGGAATCAGAATGAAATTTTCCATAAAGTTCTGCAATTAGGAAACAAATCAAATGGTACACACTACATTTCCTTAGCATGGGGCTAAGGGGGGTAAAAACCGCCCCTAACTTTTAAAATCTGTATTGGGGTATGAAGTCGGTCAGGAATCAGAATGAAATTTTCCATAAAGTTCTGCAATTAGGATACGAATCAAATGGTACACACTACATTTCCTTAGCATGGGGCTAAGGGGGGTAAAAACCGCCGCTAACTTTTAAAATCTGTGTTTGGGTATGAAGTCGGTCAGGAATCAGAATGAAATTATCCATAAAGTTCTGCAATTAGAATACGAATCAAATGGTACAAACTACCTTTCCTTAGCATGGGGCTAAATCGGGTAAAAACCGCCCCTAACTCTTAAAATCGGTATTTGGGGATGAAGTCCGTCAGGAATCAGAATGAAATTTTCCATAAAGTTCTGCAATTAGGAAACAAATCAAATGGTACACACTACATTTCCTTAGCATGGGGCTAAGGGGGGTAAAAACCGCCCCTAACTTTTAAAATCGGTATTTGGGTATGAAGTCGGTCAGGAATCAGAATGAAATTTTCCATAAAGTTCTGCAATTAGGATACGAATCAAATGGTACACACTACATTTCTTTAGCATGGGGCTAAGGGGGGTAAAAACCACCCCTAACTTTTAAAATCTGTGTTTGGGTATGAAGTCGGTCAGGAATCAGAATAAAATTATCAATAAAGTTCTGCAATTAGGATACGAATCAAATGGTACAAACTACCTTTCCTTAGCATGGGGCTAAATCGGGTAAAAACCGCCCCTAACTCTTAAAATCGGTATTTGGGGATGAAGTCCGTCAGGAATCAGAATGGAATTTTCCATAAAGTTCTGCAATTAGGAAACAAATCAAATGGTACACACTACATTTCCTTAGCATGGGGCTAAGGGGGGTAAAAACCGCCCCTAACTTTTAAAATCGGTATTTGGGTATGAAGTCGGTGAGGAATCAGAATGAAATTTTCCATAAAGTTCTGCAATTAGGATACAAATCAAATGGTACCCACTACATTTCCTTAGCATGGGGCTAAGGGGGGTAAAAACCGCCCCTAACTATTAAAATCGGTATTTGGGTATGAAGTCGGTCAGGAATCAGAATGAAATTTTCCATAAAGTTCTGAAATTAGGATACGAATCAAAGGGTACACACTACATCTCCTTAGCAAGGGGCTAAGGGGGGTAAAAACCGCCCCTAACTTTTAAAATCGGTATTTGGGTATGAAGTCAGTCAGGAATCAGAATGAAATTTTCCATAAAGTTCTGCAATTAGGATACAAATCAAATGGAATACATTATATTTCCTTAGCATGGGGCCAAGGGGGGTAAAAATCGCCCCTAACTTTTAAAATCGGTATTTGGAGATGAAGTCCGTCAGGAATCAGAATGAAATTACCCACAAAGTTCTACAATTATGATACAAATCAAATGGTACACACTACATTTCCTTAGCATGGGGCTAAGGGGGGTAAAAACCGCCCCTAACTTTTAAAATCGATGTTTGGGAATGAAGTCCGCCAGGAATCAGAATGAAATTTTCCATAAAGTTCTGCAATTAGGATCCGAATCAAATGGTACACACTACATTTCCTTAGCATGGCGCTAAGGGGGGTAAAAACCGCCGCTAACTCTTAAAATCGGTATTTGGGAATGAAGTCCGTCAGGAATCAGAATGAGATTTTCTAAAAAGTTCTGCAATTAGGATACAAATCAAATGGTATACACTACATTTCCTTAGCATGGGGCTAAATGGGGTGAAAACCGCCCCTAACTTTTAAAATAGGTACTTGGGAATGAAGTGCGTCAGGAATCAGAATGAAATTTTCCATAAAGTTCTGCAATTAGGATACAAATCAAACGGTACACACTACATTTCCTTAGCAAGGGGCTAAGGGGGGTAAAACCGCCCCTAACTTTTAAAATCGGTATTTGGGAATGATGTCCGTCAGGAATCAGAATGAAATTTTCCATAAAGTTCTGCAATTAGGATACGAATCAAATGGTACACACTACATTTCCTTAGCATGGGGCTAAGGTGGGTAAAAACCGCCCCTAACTTTTAAAATCTGTGTTTGGGTATGAAGTCGGTCAGGAATCAGAATGAAATTATCCATAAAGTTCTGCAATTAGGATACGAATCAAATGGTACAAACTACCTTTCCTTAGCATGGGGCTAAATCGGGTAAAAACCGTCCCTAACTCTTAAAATCGGTATTTGGGGATGAAGTCCGTCAGGAATAAGAATGAAATTTTCCATAAAGTTCTGCAATTAGGAAACAAATCAAATGGTACACACTACATTAACTTAGCATGGAGCTAAGGGGGGTAAACACCGCCCCTAACTTTTAAAATCGGTATTTGGGTATGAAGTCGGTCAGGAATCAGAATGAAATTTTCCATAAAGTTCTGCAATTAGGATACAAATCAAATGGTACCCACTACATTTCCTTAGCATGGGGCTAAGGGTGGTAAAAACGGCCCCTAACTATTAAAATCGGTATTTGGGTATGAAGTCGGTCAGGAATCAAAATGAAACTTTCCATAAAGTTCTGCAATTAGGATACAAATCAAATGGAAAACATTACATTTCCTTAGCATGGGGCCAAGGGGGGTAAAAATTGCCCCTAACTTTTAAAATCGGTATTTGGGGATGAAGTCCGCCAGGAATCAGAATGAAATTTTCCATAAAGTTCTGCAATTAGGATCCGAATCAAATGGTACGCACTACATTTCCTTAGCATGGGGCTAAGGGGGGTAAAAACCGCCGCTAACTCTTAAAATCGGTATTTGGGATTGAAGTCCGTCAGGAATCAGAATGAGATTTTCTAAAAAGTTCTGCAATTAGGATACAAATCAAATGGTATACACTACATTTCCTTAGCATGGGGCTAAATGGGGTGAAAACCGCCCCGAACTTTTAAAATAGGTACTTGGGAATGAAGTGCGTCAGGAATCAGAATGAAATTTTCCATAAAGTTCTGCAATTAGGATACAAATCAAACGGTACACACTACATTTCCTTAGCAAGGGGCTAAGGGTGGTAAAAAACGCCCCTAACTTTTAAAATCGGTATTTGGGAATGATGTCCGTCAGGAATCAGAATGAAATTTTCCATAAAGTTCTGCAATTAGGATACGAATCAAAGGGTACACACTACATCTCCTTAGCAAGGGGCTAAGGTGGGTAAAAACCGCCCCTAACTTTTAAAATCGGTATTTGGGTATGAAGTCGGTCAGGAATCAGAATGAAATTACCCACAAAGTTCTGCAATTGGAATACCAATCAAATGGAATACATTACATTTCCTTAGCATGAGGCCAAGGGGGGTAAAAACCGCCCCTAACTATTAAAATCGGTATTTGGGGATATAGTCCGTCAGGAATCAGAATGAAATTACCCACAAAGTTCTGCAATTGGAATACCAATCAAATGGTACACACTACATTTCCTTAGCATGGGGCTAAGGGGGGTAAAAACCGCCCCTATCTTTTAAAATCAGTGTTTGGGAATGAAGTCCTCCAGGAATCAGAATGAAATTTTCCATAAAGTTCTGCAATTATGATACAAATAAAACGGTACACACTACATTTCCTTAGCAAGGGGCTAAGGGGGGTAAAAACCGCCCCTAACTATTAAAATCGGTATTTGGAAATGATGTCCGTCAGGAATCAGAATGAAATTTTCCATAAAGTTCTGCAATTAGGATACGAATCAAAGGGTACACACTACATCTACTTAGCAAGCTGCTAAGGGGGGTAAAAACCGCCCCTAACTTTTAAAATCGGTGTTTGGGAATGAAGTCCGCCAGGAATCAGAATGAAATTTTTCATAAAGTTCTGCAATTAGGAAGCAAATCAAATGGTACACACTACATTTCCTTAGCATTGGGCTATGGAGGGTAAAAACCGCCCCTAACTCTTAAAATCGGTATTTGGGAATGAAGTCCGTCAGGAATCAGAATGAAATTTTTCATAAAGTTCTGCAATTAGGAAGCAAATCAAATGGTACACACTACATTTCCTTAGCATGGTGCCAAGTGGGGTAAAAACCGCCCCTAACTTTTAAAATCGGTATTTGGGTATGAAGTCGGTCAGGAATCAGAATGAAATTTTCCATAAAGTTCTGCAATTAGGATACAAATCAAACGGTACACACTACATTTCCTTAGCAAGGGGCTAAGGGGGGTAAAAACCGCCCCTAACTTTTAAAATCGGTATTTGGGAATGATGTCCGTCAGGAATCAGAATGAAATTTTCCATAAAGTTCTGCAATTAGGATACGAATCAAAGGGTACACACAACATCTCCTTAGCAAGGGGCTAAGGGGGGTAAAAACCCCCCCTAACTTTTAAAATCTGTATTGGGGTATGAAGTCGGTCAGGAATCAGAATGAAATTTTCCATAAAGTTCTGCAATTAGGATACAAATCAAATGGAATACATTACATTTCCTTAGCATGAGGCCAAGGGGGGTAAACACCGCCCCTAACTTTTAAAATCGGTATTTGGGGATGAAGTCCGTCATGAATCAGAATGAAATTACCCACAAAGTTCTGCAATTAGCATACAAATCAAATGGTACACACTACATTTCCTTAGCATGGGGCTAAGGGGGGTAAAAACCGCCCCTAACTTTTAAAATCGGTGTTTGGGAATGAAGTCCGCCAGGAATCAGAATGAAATTTTCCATAAAATTCTGCAATTAGGATACGAATCAAATGGTACACACTACATTTCCTTAGCATGGTGCCAAGTGGGGTAAAAACCGCCCCTAACTTTTAAAATCGGTATTTGGGTATGAAGTCGGTCAGGAATCAGAATGAAATTTTCCATAAAGTTCTGCAATTAGGATACAAATCAAACGGTACACACTACATTTCCTTAGCAAGGGGCTAAGGGGGGTAAAAACCGCCCCTAACTTTTAAAATCGGTATTTGGGAATGATTTCCGTCAGGAATCAGAATGAAATTTTCCATAAAGTTCTGCATTTAGGATACGAATCAAAGGGTACACACTACATTTCCTTAGCAAGGGGCTAAGGGGGGTAAAAACCGCCCCTAACTTTTAAAATCTGTATTGGGGTATGAAGTCGGTCAGGAATCAGAATGAAATTTTCCATAAAGTTCTGCATTTAGGATACAAATCAAATGGAATACATTACATTTCCTTAGCATGAGGCCAAGGGGGGTAAAAACCGCCCCTAACTCTTAAAATCGGTATTTGGGGATGAAGTCCGTCATGAATCAGAATGAAATTACCCACAAAGTTCTGCAATTAGGATACAAATCAAATGGTACACACTACATTTCCTTAGCATGGGGCTAAGGGGGGTAAAAACCGCCCCTAACTTTTAAAATCGGTGTTTGGGAATGAAGTCCGCCAGGAATCAGAATGAAATTTTCCATAAAGTTCTGCAATTAGGATACGAATCAAATGGTACACACTACATTTCCTTAGCAAGGGGCTAAGGGGGGTAAAAACCGCCCCTAACTCTTAAAATCGGTATTTGGGAATGAAGTCCGTCAGGAATCAGAATGAAATTTTCCAGAAAGTTCTGCAATTAGGAAGCAAATCAAATGGTACACACTACATTTCCTTAGCATGGTGCCAAGTGGGGTAAAAACCGCCCCTAACTTTTAAAATCGGTATTTGGGTATGAAGTCGGTCAGAAATCAGAATGAAATTTTCCATAAAGTTCTGCAATTAGGATACAAATCAAATGGTACTCACTACATTTCCTTAGCATGGGGCTAAGGGGGTTAAAAACCGCCCCTAACTTTTAAAATCAGTATTTGGGTATGAAGTCGGTCAGGAATCAGAATGAAATTTTCCATAACGTTCTGCAATTAGGATAAGGGGGGTATACATTATATTTCCTTAGCATGGGTATAAGGGGGTTAAAAACCGCCCCTAACTTTTAAAATCGGTATTTGGCGATGAAGTCCGTCAGGAATCAGAATGAAATTATCCACAAAGTTCTGCAATTATGATACAAATCAAATGGTACACACTACATTTCCTTAGCATGTTGGAAAGGGGGGTAAAAACCGCCCCTAACTTTTAAAATCGGTATTTGGGTATGAAGTCGGTCAGGAATCAGAATGAAATTTTCCATAAAGTTCTGCAATTAAGATACGAATCAAATGGTACACACTACATTTCCTTAGCATGGGGCTAAGGGGGGTAAAAACCGCCCCTAACTTTTAAAATCGGTATTTGGGGATGAAGTCCGTCAGGAATCAGAATGAAATTATCCACAAAGTTCTGCAATTAGGATACGAATCAAATGGTACACACTACATTTCATTAGCATGTGGCTAAGGGGGGTAAAAACCGCCCCTAACTTTTAAAATCTGTATTTGCGAATGAAGTCCGTCAGGAATCACAATGAAATTTTCCATAAAGTTCTGCAATTAGGATACGAATCAAATGGTACACACTACATTTCCTTAGCATGGGGCTAAGGGGGGTAAAAACCGCCCCTAACTTTTAAAATCGGTATTTGGGGATGAAGTCCGTCAGGAATCAGAATGAAATTTTCCATAAAGTTCTGCAATTAGGATACAAATCAAATGGTACACACTACATTTCCTTAGCATGGGGCCAAGGGTGGTAAAAACCGCCCGTAACTTTTAAAATCGGTATTTGTGTATGAAGTCGGTCAGGAATCAGAATGAAATTTTCCATAAAGTTCTGCAATTAATATACGAATCAAATGGTACACACTACATTTCTTTAGCATGGGGTTAAGGGGGGTAAAAACCGCCCCTAACGTTTAAAATCGGTGTTTGGGTATGAAGTCGGTCAGGAATCAGAATGAAATTTTCCATAAAGTTCTGCAATTAGGATACAAATCAAATGGTACACACTACATTTCCTTAGCATGGGTCTAAGGGGGGTAAAAAGCGCCCCGAACTTTTAAAATCGTTTTTTGGGATGAAGTCCGTCAGGAATCAGAATGAAATTATCCACAAAGTTCTGCAATTAGGTTACAAATCAAATGGTATACATTATATATCCTTAGCATGGGGCCAAGGGGGGTAAAAACCGCCCTTAACTTTTAAAATCGGTGTTTGGGAATGAAGTCCGGCAGGAATCAGAATGAAATTTTCCATAAAGTTCTGCAATTAAGATACGAATCAAATGGTACACACTACATTTCCTTAGCATGGGGCTAAGGGGGGTAAAAACCGCCCCTAACTTTTAAAATCGGTATTTGGGGATGAAGTCCGTCATGAATCAGAATGAAATTATCCACAAAGTTCTGCAATTAGGATACGAATCAAATGGTACACACTACATTTCATTAGCATGGGGCTAAGGGGGGTAAAAACCGCCCCTAACTTTTAAAATCTGTATTTGCGAATGAAGTCCGTCAGGAATCACAATGAAATTTTCCATAAAGTTCTGCAATTAGGATACGAATCAAATGGTACACACTACATTTCCTTAGCATGGGGCTAAGGGGGGTAAAAACCGCCCCTAACTTTTAAAATCGGTATTTGGGGATGAAGTCCGTCAGGAATCAGAATGAAATTTTCCATAAAGTTCTGCAATTAGGATACAAATCAAATGGTACACACTACATTTCCTTAGCATGGGGCCAAGGGTGGTAAAAACCGCCCGTAACTTTTAAAATCGGTATTTGTGTATGAAGTCGGTCAGGAATCAGAATGAAATTTTCCATAAAGTTCTGCAATTAATATACGAATCAAATGGTACACACTACATTTCTTTAGCATGGGGTTAAGGGGGGTAAAAACCGCCCCTAACTTTTAAAATCAGTATTTGGGTGTGAAGTCGGTCAGGAATCAGAATGAAATTTTCCATAACGTTCTGCAATTAGGATAAGGGGGGTATACATTATATTTCCTTAGCATGGGTATAAGGGGGTTAAAAACCGCCCCTAACTTTTAAAATCGGTATTTGGCGATGAAGTCCGTCAGGAATCAGAATGAAATTATCCACAAAGTTCTGCAATTATGATACAAATCAAATGGTACACACTACATTTCCTTAGCATGTTGGAAAGGGTGGTAAAAACCGCCCCTAACTTTTAAAATCGGTATTTGGGTATGAAGTCGGTCAGGAATCAGAATGAAATTTTCCATAAAGTTCTGCAATTAAGATACGAATCAAATGGTACACACTACATTTCCTTAGCATGGGGCTAAGGGGGGTAAAAACCGCCCCTAACTTTTAAAATCGGTATTTGGGGATGAAGTCCGTCAGGAATCAGAATGAAATTATCCACAAAGTTCTGCAATTAGGATACGAATCAAATGGTACACACTACATTTCATTAGCATGGGGCTAAGGGGGGTAAAAACCGCCCCTAACTTTTAAAATCTGTATTTGCGAATGAAGTCCGTCAGGAATCACAATGAAATTTTCCATAAAGTTCTGCAATTAGGATACGAATCAAATGGTACACACTACATTTCCTTAGCATGGGGCTAAGGGGGGTAAAAACCGCCCCTAACTTTTAAAATCGGTATTTGGGGATGAAGTCCGTCAGGAATCAGAATGAAATTTTCCATAAAGTTCTGCAATTAGGATACAAATCAAATGGTACACACTACATTTCATTAGCATGGGGCTAAGGGGGGTAAAAACCGCCCCTAACTTTTAAAATCTGTATTTGCGAATGAAGTCCGTCAGGAATCACAATGAAATTTTCCATAAAGTTCTGCAATTAGGATACGAATCAAATGGTACACACTACATTTCCTTAGCATGGGGCTAAGGGGGGTAAAAACCGCCCCTAACTTTTAAAATCGGTATTTGGGGATGAAGTCCGTCAGTAATCAGAATGAAATTTTCCATAAAGTTCTGCAATTAGGATACAAATCAAATGGTACACACTACATTTCCTTAGCATGGGCCAAGGGTGGTAAAAACCGCCCGTAACTTTTAAAATCGGTATTTGTGTATGAAGTCGGTCAGGAATCAGAATGAAATTTTCCATAAAGTTCTGCAATTAATATACGAATCAAATGGTACACACTACATTTCTTTAGCATGGGGTTAAGGGGGGTAAAAACCGCCCCTAACGTTTAAAATCGGTGTTTGGGTATGAAGTCGGTCAGGAATCAGAATGAAATTTTCCATAAAGTTCTGCAATTAGGATACAAATCAAATGGTACACACTACATTTCCTTAGCATGGGTCTAAGGGGGGTAAAAAGCGCCCCGAACTTTTAAAATCGTTTTTTGGGATGAAGTCCGTCAGGAATCAGAATGAAATTATCCACAAAGTTCTGCAATTAGGTTACAAATCAAATGGTATACATTATATATCCTTAGCATGGGGCCAAGGGGGGTAAAAACCGCCCTTAACTTTTAAAATCGGTGTTTGGGAATGAAGTCCGGCAGGAATCAGAATGAAATTTTCCATAAAGTTCTGCAATTAGGCTACAAATCAAATGGTATACATTACATTTTGTTAGCTTGGGGCTAAGGGGATTACCCCACTTAGCCCCATGCTAAGGAAATGTAGTGTGTACCATTTTATTTGTATCCTAATTGCAGAATTTTATTGAAAATCTCATTCTGATTCCAGACGGACTTCCTTCCCGAATACCGATTTTAAAAGTTAGGGGCGTTTTTTACCCCATTTATCACCTTGCTAAGGAAATGCAGTGTGTACCGTTTGATTTGTATTCTAATTGCAAAGCTGTATTGAAACTTTCATTATGATTCCTGACCCACTTCATCTCCAAATACCGATTTTAAGAGTTAGGGACGGTTTTTACCCCCCTTAGCTCCATGCTAAGGATATGTAATGTATTCCATTTGATTTGTTTCCTAAATGCAGAACTTTTCACACTTTCAGAACAGAAAATTTCAATCTAATTCCTGACGTACCTCATTCCCAAATACCGATTTTAAAAGTTTGGGGGCGGTTTTTACCCCCCTTATCCCCTTGCTAAGGAAATGTGATATATACCATTTTCTTTGAATCCTAATTGCAGAACTTAATGGAAAATTTCATTCTGATTCCAGACGGACTTCATTCCCGAATACCGATTTTAAAAGTTAGGGGCGTTTTTTACCCCATTTATCACCTTGCTAAGGAAATGTAGTGTGTACCGTTTGATTCGTATCCTACTTGCATAACTTTATGGAAAATTTCATTCTGATTCCAGACGGACTTCATTCCCAAATACCGATTTTAATAGTTAGGGGCGGTTTTTACCCCCCTTATCACCATTCTAAAAAATGTGATGTATACCATGATTTGATTTGTATCCTAATTGCAGAACTTTGTGAAAGATTTCATTTTGATTCCTGACGGACTTCATTCCTGAATACCCATTTTATAAGTTAGGGGCGGTTTTTATGCCCCTTATCCCCATGCTAAAGAAATGTAGTGTGCAGCATTTGATTTGTTTCCTAATTGCAGAACTTTATGAAAATTTCATTCTGATCCCTGACCGACTTCATACCCAAATACAGAATTTAAAAGTTTGGGGCGATTTTTACCCCCTTTAGCCCCATGCTAAGGAAATGTAGTGTGTACCATTTGATTCGTATCCTATTTGCAGAAGTTTGTGGATAATTTCATTTTGATTCCTGACGGACTTCATCCCCAAATACCGATTTTAAAAGTTACGGGCGGTTTTTACCACCCTTGGCCCCATGCTAAGGAAATGTAGTGTGTACCATTTCATTCGTATCCTAATTGCAGAATTTTATGGAAAATTTCATTCTCATTCCTGACCGACTTCATACCCAAACACCGATTTTAAAAGTTATGGGCGGTTTTACCCCCCTTAGCCCCATGCTAAGGAAATGTAGTGTGTACCATTTGATTAGTATCCTAATTGCAGAACTTTATGGAAAATTTCATTCTGATTCCTGACGGACTTCATCCCCAAATACCGATTTTAAAAGTAACGGCGGTTTTTACACCCCTTGGCCCCATGCTAAGGAAATGTAATGTATACCATTTGATTTGTATCCTAATTGCAGAACTTTGTGGATAATTCCATTCTGACTCGTGAGGACTTCATCCTCAAATACCGATTTTAAAAGTTACGGGCGGTTTTTACCCCCCTTAGACCCATGCTAAGGAAATGTAGTGTGTACCATTTGATTCGTATCCCAATTGCAGAACTTTATGGAAAATTTCATTCTGATTCCTGACCGACTTCATACCCAAATACCGATTTTAAGAGTTAGGGGCGGTTTTTACCCTCCTTAGCCCCATGCTAAGGAAATGTAGTGTGTACCATTTGATTCGTATCCTAATTGCAGAACTTTATGGAAAATTTCATTCTGATTCCTGACGGACTTCATTCCCAAACACCGCTTTTAAAAGTTAGGGGCGGTTTTTACCCCCCTTGGCAACATGCTAAGGAAATGTAATTCTGATTCCTGACGGACTTCATTCCCAAACACCGATTTTAAAAGTTAGGGGCGGATTTTACCCCCCTTGGCCCCATGCTAAGGAAATTTAATGTATACCATTTGATTTGTATCCTAATTGCAGAACTTTGTGGATAATTTCATTCTGATTCCTGACGGACTTCATCCCCAAATACCGATTTTAAAAGTTAGGGGCGGTTTTTACCCCCCTTGGCCCCATGCTAAGGTATAATGTATATCATTTGATTTGTATCCTAATTGCAGAACTTCGTGAATAGTTTCATTCTGATTCCTGACGGACTTCATCCCCAAATACCGATTTTAAAAGTTAGGGGCGGTCTTTACCCCCATTGGCCCCATGCTAAGGAAATGTAGTGTGTACCATTTGATTTGTTTCCCAATTGCGGAACTTTTTGGAAAATTTCATTCTGATTCCTGACGGACTTCATTCCCAAACACCGATTTTAAAAGTTAAGGGTGGTTTTTACCCCCCTTGGCCCCATGCTAAGGAAATGCAATATATACCATTTTATTTGTATCCTAATTGCAGAACTTTGTGGATAATTACATTCTGATTCCTGACGGACTTCATCCCCAAATACAGATTTTAAAAGTTAGGGGCGGTTTTTACGCCCCTTAGCCCCATGCTAAGGAAATGTAGTGTGTACCATTTGATTCGGATCCTAATTGCAGAACTTTATGGAAAATCTCATTCTGATTCCTGACGGACTTCATTCCCAAACACCGATTTATAAGTTAAGGGTGGTTTTTACCCCCCTTGGCCCCATGCTAAGGAAATGCAATATATACCATTTGATTTGTATCCTAATTGCAGAACTTTGTGGATAATTTCATTCTGATTCCTGACGGACTTCATCCCCAAATACAGATTTTAAAAGTTAGGGGCGGTTTTTACCCCCCTTAGCCCCATGCTAAGGAAATGTAGTGTGTACCATTTGATTCGTATCCTAATTGCAGAACTTTATGGAAAATCTCATTCTGATTCCTGACGGACTTCATTCCCAAACACCGATTTTAAAAGTTAGGGGCGGTTTTTACCCCCCTTGGCCCCATGCTAAGGAAATGTAATGTATACCATTTGATTTGTATCCTAATTGCAGAACTTTGTGGATAATTTCATTCTGATTCCTGACTGACTTCATCCCCAAATGCCGATTTTACAAGTTAGGGGCGGTTTTTACCCCCCTTAGTCCCTTGCTAAGGAAATGTAGTGTGTACCATTTGATTTGTATCCTAATTGCAGAACTTTATGGAAAAATTCATTCTGATTCCTGACCGACTTCATACCCAAATACAGATTTTAAAAGTTTGGAGCGGTTTTTACCCCCCTTAGCCCCATGCAAAGGTAATGTAGTGCGTACCATTTGATTCGTATCCTAATTGCAGAACTTTATGGAAAATTTCATTCTGATTCCTGACCGACTTCATACCCAAATACCGATTTTAAAAGTTAGGGGCGGTTTTTACCCCCCTTAGCCCCATGCTAAGGAAATGTAGTGTATACCATTTGATTTGTATCCTAATTGCAGAACTTTTTAGAAAATCTCATTCTGATTCCTGACCGACTACATCCCCAAATACCGTTTTTAAGAGTTAGGGGCTATTTTTACCCCCCTTAGCCCCATGCTAAGGAAATGTAGTTTATACCATTGGATTTGTATCCTAATTTCAGAACTTTAGGGAAAATTTGGTTCTGATTCCTATGAAAATATTTTATGTGCACGTCTATGGATGTTCGGGTATTTCCGGAAATTTTACCGGCCAACTTTACAGGCTAACTTCACACTGGTAGATTGTGGGATACACAGTTATATTTATATAGTACTATTACCTCGGAATATATTTGCACTAGCTGAATATGATCGTATACATTAATTTCGACTTTTATCCGTTCTCTCTCTAAATTAACATTCACAGGAAATCTCAGGTGTCTAACATATAATAATTCAATCAGTAGGTCCAAAAAGGCCATTTGCCTTACAAAAGGTGAGGTAGGAACGATTTTGATGTATGCTGTTTAGGTCAGAACCCAGATGAACCCCCTACCACCATCTTGAACAAAAGGTGCAAAAAATGGGTGTATTCAAAATTATTACTACACGGTTGATCCTAGGAAAAAAATGTTTCTAATATTTAATGAGTTTTAGCTGAGCAAAGACGAACCGTTTAAAAAAAATCGTACACTCATTTTTTATTATTTCTGATTATTAAATACATAATTATAAAAATTCTATGTTCGCAATCATCATGTTCCAGGTCTGTTGATGTTGACGTCTTCATTATAGTGTTCGTTCTGAATGCTACCTGTTAATGTTTTCACATTGTCAAACTCGTTGCCTATGTTATTGAGAATCTGGTCTTCCACTGATAAAATTTCCTCATCTTTGCACTTCAAAGTAATTTCTCTGCAGCCACATGCTTCGCCGCAACCTTTTCTGCAATTCCATGAAATGAAATCCAATAAGGCCTCTGGTGCTGGTTTCACTGGAATTGTTACTACTGCAAGCCCATTCGCGACAAGTTTCCAGCCCCAGTCTTTTGATTCCATACCAGTTTTGGACCAGTCTGCGATGTTTTCTGGTTTGACATCCTGATTTTCAAAAATGCCAATTATGCCACTGGGTCTTGTGTTTTTCTGCAAAAACGAGCAAAGTTTTGTTTTTCCTTGGGTAGAAAGAGACGAGAAACAGAATGATCTCATCTGCGTTTTCATGTTTCAAATTATTCACGGAATACAGTCTTTCAGCAGTCTTCCTCCACCATATTACTCTACCGACTCTTTGCATAACTCTTCCAAATAACCACTTCCTCTCCCCTTTTACTGTAGACCTAACTAATACTTTATCATTGATACTAAAACTTCTCAAATTATAGACATTATTTTGTTCTGCTTTAGTATTACTTGAAGGCTTCAACATTGATAACTCTGTGAGAACATTGTATTTAAACATTATTTCAGCTGGACTTTTACTAGTAACAGTTCTTAGTGTATAACTGAAAGACTTTAAACACTGATTCAAACGTTGTTGTAAGGGGACATTGCGATTTTCAATTTTATTGGCAATAACTGAACGAAGTAATAATTTCTTAATTGACTGCACACTCATTTCTACTAAACCATTTGCAGAAGGCGTATATGGAGGTGAATGCAACAATTTTATATTCTGATTACTTAAATACTGTTTAAATTCTCGCGAACAGAATGGCGGACTGTTATCAGAAACCACCACTTCAGGAAAGGAAAATCTTGAGAACACTTCTTCAAGCCTATAAATCACATCACATGCTGTTGTATTTCTCATCATAAAACATTCTAACCATTTACTGTAACTATCTGTGATACTTGACATACTGGACAAGAACGAATATACGCTTCAATATCTGTATCAATATTTCGCCACCAAACATGACTTCGTGCTAAGAGTTTAGTACAAACTATACCGATATGGTCTTTATGTAAAGTTTTCAAAACTTCTTTTTGCAAACATTTTGGAATAACTAATCTATTTCCAGACCATAAACAATTACGATCTACTGTTAAACCAATCTATTTTTAAAATAATGATGTAGTTCATCATTTTTTACATAATTTTGCCAACCAACACGAGACAACTCATATATATTATGTAATTAGGAGATCAAGCGATACTTTAAATCCGAGAAGATGTATTATAACTCCGAGGCGCCAGCCGAGGCGTTATAACATCTTCGAGGATTTAAAGAAGCTTGATCTCCCTAGTGCATAAGTTGTTTTATTTTATTTCGTATTTCAATCCTAATTTCTCCCTTTTAAAATTCATCCGAATTTATTGTATAATGAAGCAAGTTGCCTTGTCTGTGTCATCATACGCGTAACCAAGGAGATAAAAAGCAGCATGTTACGTGTGGCTGTTATGCAACATCAAATGATTTTTACGTTGCCAACAACAACGAAGATCAAGAACGTCTTGCACTCCGGTGTCATTGACAACGGAGATCAAGTTATACTTTATTTTACTAATTGTAGTATATAAACAATTGTTTGAATACGAAATGAAATAAATTACTTTAAGTAACAATTCATCAGACTGTTTTGCTTCAACAATTCTTTCATGTGACATAAGTTTGTCATTTAAATGAACAAAATAACAACTGTCATCTTTAAATTGATCATTCATTGGTAACCTAGATAAGCAATCAGCATTGCTAATTAACGATCCTCGTTTATACTTGATTTCATAATTGTATGCAGACAAAAATAAACACCATCTTTGTAAACGTGCCGCTGATAACTGAGGAATACTGAGGATAATGCCGATCGGTACTTGCATTCTTCGGGCCCTTCAGACCATCGGGCTGGGACATCGTCGCTCTCCTGACTTTATCATCATCATAACGCCCTTGGCAAATAAATAACTAAAACGACTGTTAATTGCTAAAGACACTCGCTATTTAATAATACATTTCCAACTACTATCTATAAATTCTACAACTACAAGCTAACCAATAGCAGATAACTTATAATCATCCATTTTGTTGAAGGTTTGTAAGAATGTCTTCAAAAATAATTCTGAAATTACTATGTTGCTTTAAAACGATTTATATTCAAATAATATTCAGAATTATTCGCTTCAAAGTTATCACACCCTTCGTAATTCTCATTTTGTTACTTCTTAAACAAAGTTTTTGTGGGTTCCATTTAGTCTTGTTTTCTTGAATGAATTAATCATTACCATAAAGTTTAAGATTTCCAGTACGTTTCAGTTAATTTAAATGTTTAAGGTTAGCAAATCGATTTTCAGGTTTACAGCAGTAAAAAGGTTAGGGAAGGACTACATAGTTATTTTAAGGGCTTGTAATTTTTCACGAGTTACCCAAAGGAATACGATCCCTGTCCTGTCTTTGTTTTTAATTTGTGTTTGAGATTTTATATTTCATTTCGAATTAAAGTGATTTATTTGTGGCTAATACCATGCGCAATCAAAAACATAACCGCTTAATCACTGATAATTATTTGTTGAATGATAAATATTAATTACAAGAACACACAGTGATCCGATTCATGTAAGACAGGGCTCGTAGATTTATTTATTAAACTAAATTTATATACTTTAGACCTTTTAGATTTTAATTTGACTAATTATTCAATTTAATAAATGATTTATGTAACATTTTAGTTTTTATTTTGTTAATGATTACGATGTATTAATTGTTCGATTTTCTTCATGCATTTGAAAACATTTTTCAGTAATTTATTTACGTTTGCCAGTTTTGTTGGCAAAAGCGGTCGCAAAAAAATATATGTCGGATGTTAGGAAAGTGTATGTAGAATTCACAGGATCGTCCTTTTAACATGCAAACTCGTCCATAAAGTACCAAATTTCTGTTTTGTTTTGTCAGATGTAGCAATCGCGTGTCATAGTATCACATTGTTGAGTACTGCTCTAAAGTCATACATTTAATATACAATTTCGAGAACGGGGAACCAATGTAATAATTAGTAACTTCAATTTCTCAGGGAGGGTGCTTTTTTAACTGTATCAATCTTTAGGCGTAGACGATGCTGGTTTTACTTAGACCAATACCTAAATAGAAGGGTTGATTTAAACATTTCTACCAATCACTCAGAAGTAGTTATTTGTTTAATTAAGCTCTACCTATTCTGTTCTACGTTTCATTCAAATAAGTAGATAAATGATTCACAACAGAATTATCTGTAATTTAGGTTAAAGTGTTCAGTATTCACTTTCATTGGAGAAAAGTTTTTTTTTCAGAAATATTAAGATCTTGATGCTTTGTATAAACACTAGACGCAGTACTCAAGCAGTCTGGATGCTGTCATCATTGTACAAAATACTGCTGCAACTTGTATATAAATGGCTTGTAACGATGTCTTTGCGTATTCTTTCGGCAGTGCTTTTAGAACGCCATATTTCTTTTCGATTCCTCGAAGTGAATCATAAATCAGTATTTTATAACAACAATTAAACAGTTTTTAAATTACTAGAATCAAACAGGACCAATTAATCAAATATATATTAAAGCTAAACAGAAAATTATATTACTTACGCATACGATTTCTGCAGAAAAGGTAGTTTTAAATTAAACCTTGCAACTGTGCAAACGCAACAAATATAACCAAATTAAAACAATAAAAGAAGTTTCTCTATTTAATACCTAAAATAAGAAAATGTTTTTTATAAAAGTTAAAAGATTAGCAATAACTTGTTTATAAAAGGGTGTAGTGTAGTCTGTCTTCTGTATAAGTGTGGAGACATAAGTAATAACCTAAGTAGCGTATTAACATTTATTTGTTATTTGAAGAAGACATTCTTCGTCCTGTAATGAAACACTTTCTACCCCCGTATTTGGAATTATTAAGTAGTGTCTGTACTCTCGTACTTTAATTCGAATATTTCCTCCAGTTTCAGATGGACGAACCATTTATTAGCAATTTTTATACCTCAAACAATTTATTAATAGTTTTTTCCAAACACGCACATATTTGGGAAAAGATTAGAACTGTGTTAATAAAAAAAATGAAAATAGCATTTTTTTAAAATTAAAGCCACGTTCAAATAAAATGGTTGTATGAAGCCTCTAAAAAAAAACTTTTTTTTGTAAACTTCCCAATTAAAAAGTATCAGGAAAACTAATTTGGAGGTATCCTGAAAACTCATTTCTTTTGTTTTGATATCGTAAAACTTGTATTCTTACAATTTATACTTTCTTCTTAATGGAAAAGTTTTTATAATCAAGTTTCATTGTTGTAGGATTTCCTTTCCTTCCATTAACCAGTGTGGTTTTCTTTTCATATAATGTTCCTTTCTTTCGTCATATACGGGATTTTAAACCGAAGGTAATTACATTTACACTTTATAGTATCATCCACGTCGTATAAAAATTATGGTTCTAAAATTATCTGAACGTTTTCCATATAATTATAATAATAATAAATAAATATTTATATTATTTTTAATGATTTTAGTATGTAGCAAATTCACAAAACAAAATTTTCCATAAAACTAGACATTTCTTATGTATTGATACGAATTTCCGAAGGCTTAATATTTTGGCAAGGTTATTGAACACTATATTTAACGGTCTCTCCTATCCACACATTGTATTTGACTAATTGCCAATACGTATTTCGGTAACTAATTTAACTTTTTCTCTGCATAAAATCGTCTTTTATGCCGGTTTTATGCCAAGAAAAAGGTAACATCGTTACCAAAATACGCATTGGCAATTAGTCAAATACAATGTGTGGTTAGGAGACACCGTTAAATATAATGTAGTGTTGTGATAAACCACAGTCCTTACAATCCATTATTAAAATCATTGAATCTTATTTTTTCCAGTTTGTAGCTGGTGTGTGAAATATGAACAGACCCTGCACTATCAACGGTCCAGTAAAACACGTCAGTGTTACATTAGCGAAAACAGATGTCCTTGTAGTCGCTATGTTGGCCTTTGCTTATGACAACATCTTTTGCGTTCATACTTAATACGATAAACGAAGGGTTTGGTATTTCTAATTAAATTCATCTTACAATTTTCAAGTACATTATATCAGTTAAGAGGGTATGCTTTGATGTCTCATTAGTGTTTACACAAGTTCGTTTTGTACTTTAATCAATGGGGAAACGAGCTGGAAACTGAGTTACAAAGTAAATTAATTTTTGTGAAACTTATCTGAAACCTACGGGAAAATCGATATCTACGGAAAGCCATGAAATTCAAATCTGTTTAATTAAATGTTATTACAAGCTCTTGCTTCTGTAATTATTTTCAACAAAACCCATTTATAAAAGGTCGAGGGGTAGGGTGAATGTAGATAAAAAATAATAAAATGCAGTTTAAGTAATTAACGCGACAACAGAGAATTAAAGTCCAATAGATTACTTAGATAGGTAAATGACGACTTTTTAAAACATTCTAGGATATCGCGTTTACGCCATAAATAAAACTTTGTAAAAGGTGTACTAAAATTAATTATGGGGCAAAAGAAGCAAATAATAAAAGGTTTTCAGGAACTTGTAAAGGATTAAAGCTAATAAAAACGACATTTTATTTAAAAAAAATCTCATTTGAAAAATATTCATCCATTTGAGAAAACGGATCAATGTCAGTTCGTCTAAGTAGTATCAGAGCCTTCTTTTTCAAATTCTTCTTCGATCGAAGAAGAATTTTGTAAGGTTTCTACTGCATTTGTGATGTTACCTGTTTTGGTTTGGAACTATTATTATCTACTAGGAACGATTATGCGGTTAATATTGTAACGAGCTGAAATTGGAAGTTATTTGTTATTTCGTTTAATCTTTCAACGCCCGGTATAAAAATGAATTATTCACATTTTCAAATAAGAATATCATTTGTACCATTTTCTACAAAATACAGTCATGTACGAAAACACTTGTATAATTCTTATAATATAAAATGACAAAACCAAATATATCTTCTCTTAAGATCATACTAAATTGGCTTTATCTAGCATTCATAGCAGTTTATGACCCGTTCTAGACAAATACCTGCTATGTTTAAGACAAATTGTAGTTATACTGAATATTCACACAAAGGAATAAACTGTTTTAGGAAGCATAATTCATGATTGCCAAATAGTTGAATAGCGTTATAAAGTGGCTGGTGGTTGATAAGGGTGTTCTGTTTTCCCAACTTAATAGCTTTTATGCGCTTTTAATAAATTGAAAGAGATAATTTCATTATTGGCGACTAATGTTGTCATACTTATGTTTGAGTGGTTAAATTCATACAACCCCTCTTAAAATTTTAAGAAGCGAATGCAAAGTTTTCCCTTTCGAAGTGCGCGAGATTTAGTCTGTCTTAGCCTAGAGAGACGCACTTTGACATCCAGGCACACTTCGTGGCAGCCTTGCCCTCGAGTGTTCCGCGAAAGTAGAATTAGTATAGAAGGTTATTTGTAAAGAGAGTTTTTGAACACTCCGTATCGCGGGTCTAGTTAGAGACCAGTCTTTGTCAAGAGATTATGTATGATAATCTGCTGCAGGTTTCCCTTGTTATAGGAGTTGAATTTAACGAAGGAAAGGGTCTTGCGACCTGGTTCACTTCAAGGAATTAGAGAATTTACCCTGGCTGGTAATCATTTTTAAGATAAATTATAGAAATTATTAGATATTGTTAATATGCGGAAAGTTGCGCGGTTTAATATTAACGAGTTAACTCTCCTTTAAAGGATGGCTAGTTAAAGTTTAAACAAAATTGCATATCATTATGTAGGCGGCAGTTCGAGTTTAAACTAATTTAATAGTAATATATTAAGATTCATAGTAATGGAAATTATTGCAACGTTAGAAAATTTAGTTTTTAATACAAATCGGTCAGAATTCAATCGGTTGTGTGTTCTCGCAACGTTATCTAAGTGTTGTAGTGATTATTTGTGTGATCATTAGGCTTCTGTTTTAGCAAGTTAGGCTATTATTTGTGAGGCTAATGTAGAATAAAGAATTGCCAGGAGTGCTAGTAGTAAAGGATAAAGATAACACATTTTTTATGTAAATTTCTTATGGCACTTTCATTTTTATTAACGAAAATTTATATTGGTTCTTACTTTAATCAATTTAAATAAAATTGTATTTAGAGTGGGATCCCAAATTAAGCTGATATGTAGAAATTCGTGCTGAGTAGGTTTTTATTAATTATTGACTGTTGTTTATGCTTTTAATATTGTTGTAACTAACTTAGTTAAAAATTAATAATTAATACTATGGTTTGGTGTTCAATTCATAAAATAAATTTTAAAAATAAACGAAAGATTAATCTCAATAAATTTAAATTAATGGGGAATAGAGCGTGCCGGAAATATCGCAATTTTGAGAATCAAATTTTAATACTGCGAAAAAGTTGTGTTTTAGCCTCCGTAAAGTAACAGGAAGTCGTTCACACGGTCTAGAGTAAGTCTGAGGACCCTTTGTTCCTCAATCCAGATAATTAAATCGATAGTGCAAAGGTAGCTCGTTAGCATGTAGCAGTGCTACTTAACCAATCTGAACTTGACAATCTCGAAACATGTGGCATAAGTTCCGATCAAAAATATTTATTACAAATATGTAAATCTGTTAGCTCAGAAGATCTTTTGCACAAATATCCTGGAAAATATCCCATAGTTGATGGATCGCAACAGCTAATATAATTTTAATTATAATATAATTTCTTTATGTTTCTACGGAGAATGCTTCAACACAGCTCTAAATTCTTGCTGAATTCATAGTTAACGTAAAGATTAGAGTATGCTTTAAGTTCAAAACTAAATCATCTTGCACACATGGAACTGTCCATTTGTGAGAAATGATTTTTTATTCACGATATCTCGTGCAAGAAATTAAAGCTGTTATAGATCCAGTTATTCAGCGTAATGCTTTTTATGCTCACAGAAAATTTCCTGCTATCCATGATTCGAGATAACCACCTTCATATATAAAAGAACGTGGATTGAGACGTATAATTAAAACACGAGAAAAAATACGGTGGAATACGAGAGTTAAGGGTTCCAAAGCTTGACTTTTCTGCATCGGATTGTACGGAAAAGATTCAGTGGCATAAAAACTTCAAAGTGACTGAGCAACCCGTTCTTAGAGACATTCCGGATGATATTATATACTCGTGTGTATTAGGTAAAGGAAATATTAACATTCCAGCTTTTCTTTGTCATACACAAAGTGTGGAGAGATGTGTTAAAATTGTTACTGACGCTTCAGTTATTGGTTCTGAAAATAGGAACGGCTTTATTAGAAGCAGGTTGGCCTCTCGAGTAAATATGCCTAACCTTGATCATCAAGCAAACTACTAAGTGTTTCAAGTGCTTTAAAAATAAATGTTGCTCCATGTGGTTGGAAGGGCATGGGTGGGGCTCTAGACGCAGCCACCTCCACGAGGTGAGCCCTGGATTGCTTTAATTAATTTTGAAGTAAACTAAGAGCTGCGCATTGTTCTTTGTGGAACCAATAAACGTCTATCAATTTTGGTAAATTATTGCGGAACCCAGTACAAGTTTTGAATGCTATTAGAATCAATTAAAAAATTATTTATTTTAATTTATGTGGGACCCGAATGTTTTACCCATGTTTTTTGAAATTTTGCAAGTATATCACGGAATTGTTAAAACACAACTTTTTCGCACTATTAAAGTTGGATTCTCAAAATTTCGATATTTTCGGCCCGCCTTAATCAGAAATCTTTTCTCGACTCTACTTTTGACTATTAAACAATCAACTTCAAACTATTTGAGTGGCACCCTCTATTTTCTTAATTGTATCTGTGTTTTATTACTAATCAGTAAGCCTTTGTAATTAACACCCATAACACCTGAGCATAATTTGAATCAATAAGACGTCTCTGCTGGGAGATACGTTAACGTAAGTATAAGTGATTTATGTGTTAATCGAATTAATTGGCTATAGTTGAGGCTTATATGTGGAACTTTTACTTATGTATTTGTTTACTGACAATAACTGGTGGCCATCGCGGGGCTTTTGTTTGTTTATAATTAGTTTATTGAGAGAATTCTACAATTACAACTAGCGAGCTCAATCGTGGTGTTTTATGTTTGTTTATTTGTTATGGAAAAACTGTAATTTACACTGTCCCTTCTGTCTATTATTTAGACACATTTTTCTTCGGTTTTTCTTAAACAACTGTAAACCAAAATTACACTAAGGTCAACTAATCTTAATACGTTTTTAGTAAGTGGTGAAGAACTGCTTATTGTTTCTTCTTAATTATCTTCCATTTTTTGTTGAATTGGGCTTATAAAGTTATCGATTATAAAATTACTTGCTCTTTCAGGATTACAGTTGCTGTTAGGAACCTCTGGTTCATTCGAATTCATATTTCTTCCAACATTCAGGCTAACCCTATAACTTCCGCATTCACCTGTATGGACATATTATAACGTTGAAATTCACAACCCATTGATTGACGGTCACTGTTTAAAACCAAGCTTGTAAAGTCGCACCTGCGCTGTCAAGCGCATCCTCAATAGTGGAGTGGATATAACAAAATGGTTGGCTTTTGGCATTAGAAGTTGGATGGGAGATGAATTAGAAAATTGGTTTTGATATAATTCGCTTTAGCGGAGAGAATCTCGCATCCAGCAATATGATCATTTGATTGTTTATGTGTGATCAATCGTCAATTAGACCTAGAAATTCTAGTGTTAACCACTTAGGTAAACCTTTTTTATTTTCAAATTCGGTGCAAATATTTAAAATTAATACCATATACAGGGTGTGTTATTTTTAGGTCTTTTATTTTTGGGTTTTGTTGCTCGTTGTCTTTTTCTATTCCTGCCCCTTTGACTTTGGGTTGGGTTTCATTTGAAGATCTTCCCCTTTGGGTATACACAAGTACAGGGTTGTGTACAAGATTAAACAAGATTATACCATAGGGTGAAACGAAAAACCCTAAGCAAGGCTTTTAAAACGTACCGTATATCATCCGTAGGTTATCGAATGGTGGGATGTTTGTTTGAAACTGTATGTATATGTATATTGTGTCATTTTAACTATGTTTATATATATTTATAAAACGTTTATACAATTTATTTATTCACGCATGTTAGTTTTAAGTGGTAGTTAAAGCGAGATCTCTAGTAGTGAAATTATCATAGGGTAGTTTTTAAGATTTACAACTAGCTGTAATACAAATCACCATTCTGGTAATTTTACTAGACATTAAAATCCTTAATCAGTATAATTACAATATATTACAATAATAGCTTACAATTTGCATTAAACAATAAAGCCCTACTCAGAAACTTTACATTTCACTACATGTTTGAGTTTTATTTGTTACTATTTATTTATTGTGTGGTTTTAATATTTGCTTTCCAGCTTATAACCTGTAAGTATATGCACCGTACGACCAAAATTGTGGAAGTTGTCTATATGTTAGTAAAAGATCTATTTCTTCGTTTATCTAAGAAGTTTGAAGCTTTAGTAATAAGAATTGTTTTAAAACAAAGTGGCGCTTGTTTTTTATCTTGTATTACCCCGCCCCTCTCCGACTTCTTGGGGTTAGCCGGCAAAAACTAAAGTAGTGTTATTTTAGGTCAAGCTGATACTTCCAGCACAGCTATATTTTCGTAAGTTAGGTATTTATATATATAAAAGTAGCCTTTGTAATTCTGTAGGCTATAATATTTTACTTGGATCAACAGTTGAAGTATCAATCGCTTCTTCGTTAACACTTGTATTATTTTCAAAATTTGAATCAAAAATTCCGGTTTTCCTAAACCCGCCTTTAATGTTTTTCGGGGTTAGTTTAGGGGGGTTGTTTTTATGTCGATTTGAACGCTTGCCACAAGTCCTATCCGGTGCAATTGTTTTTAAATCACGTTGTATTACCCAAAATTTTGATAAACCTTGTATTAAATCCTAGATTTTATTTTTGTTTATCCAAAATCATTTTTGAACATCAGGTACACACTGGGCAAGTTGATCTCTTGATATATTGCGGAAAATAATTTTCTCGTTCACAACCACTAATAAATGAAACGTTTTCTCATCTATCTTATAAATATTCTCTCAGGGTCTATGAATACTGTATGAATACTTTGGGAATAATGTCATAAGGGACAGATTACCATTATTTCTGATCAGCAGTAGAGCTGCCTCTTCAATTTGTTCGTTAATTATGGTTAACGATTCCACTTTTTATGTATCCACGTGTATTTACGCGGTATTATTTCTACGAAAAAAGTAAAAAGGACTGGTGTTTTTACAAGTGACGATAAAGATCTAGGCTAGGCTAGACTATACTGGAAAACTCTAGAAAAAAAGATAAATAACACAACGACTTCACGAGAAGGGGAATCAACAATTAGAAGAGGCGTAGTAAAAATAAACTTTAGCGGAAATAAATAATAAGTAATTGTGTGTTTAAAATTAGTTTAAGTTTGTTTGGCTATTAGTTTTTAATTAATTTAGTTGTTAGTTATTGTGAATATTCCGTTGTTATTAAACAATTCATACGAAATCCTAATTTTAATTCAAAGATCGTTGACAATTTAAACACCATAAACTAGCAACTACCTAATTACCTAAAACTAACAACAGCAGCTTTGATGTCACTTGTAATTTAGCTAGCAATTTTTTTTCTGAAATGATGGCAACGTCACGAATAGTCGAATGACCTTGGATCGATTAAGGTTAGTGACTTACCTGCCACCCTAATAATGTCACAGAGTGCTTTGATACAAAAAATAACCTGATAATAATAATATATTTCAAAAAAGTCTTTATACACGGCATTGAAATGAAAATAGTAAAACTATTCTAAATAAGGGAAAAGCAATCCATTATGCAGATAAATTTAAAGGAAGGTCTTTTATCATTGACAATCATCTCTGATAGTAATCCTCTTATTTATTACGTACGTTAAATCTTGAATAATATCAGGTCATTTTTAATTTGAAATTAGTAAAATTGTCTAAAATAATAGTTCATAGACTTTTCCAATCCAAAACTTTTTTTTGTATTACAGAAAATAATGTTGCTCTAATTAAGATTATCTCTGTATTAAAATGTAATAATAGTAGCAGCATAGGTTTCTTTTATTCGTGTAATTAATAATTAAAGGGGATAGTTGACTTAATCTATTAATTCTACTTGGTATTCGTGCCTATCCACAATTTCTAAACGGACTTCCACAATAGCAGGCAATTTCGCGGTATATTCTCTTTCAGTCTGGGTTAGTAGGATTCAGTTAGCACAGTAGTTTAGTTTCCGCTACTACCCTGTTTTGTATTCACGTGTTCATATTTGTGTATTATTTGCTCAATTTTGTGATATGCTACTTCATTTGCATTTTAATGCAGTGTGCTGTGTCTTTTATATGGAGATAAGACTTTCATCCTACATATCTAGTCTATTAAAATTCCTAATGTTATTCAGCAAGTTGAAGTCGTGTTTGTTACACTTTTTTGTAAACAAAAGGAATAGTTCCGTTTGCTTTGAGGATTGGCGAGATTACTACTTAGGTAATGTGTGAAATGCTCCCAAGAAGTGATAAACTAACTCCGAAGGAGAGAATTCCAAGTTGTATTTCCACATACTGTCACAAAAGGGCTAAATTACAAAATTAAAATATTAATTTAGAAAACAAAATTATGATAATTGCATAACGCAAATAATTATTATTGATATCAATGCACATCAATTTTATTGAGGTTGCCAAGAGTAATACATAAATTTGGTACGATTTGGATCGTTCAAAATTGAAATATTGTAATTATCTTGAATTTTCATATTGTTGATGCCTAAAAACATGTAAATAATGTTTATTAGGATATAGTGTTTAAATCTGTGAAGACAAGCAGGTGTGAATAGTTATTTTTAAGTAATTTGTTAATGCATGCATGCTTCCTTCCATTTTACATCCCCACTTCGGGGTAGTTTTAACGTTTGCTGTTACAAGACGACCAGACCAGAGTGCAATATATTTCGTTCGCATTTAATATATTAGGTTTTGAAATAAATAGGTAAGTTTAGAACATAATTTTTTTGTTCCTATACATTATTAAAAATTATTAATTATTGGGTCCTCAAATGTGGACGTAACATAATTAAGTTAGTAAACGTTTTAAGAAGATAGAGATGTCGTCGATATTCAAAAGAGGGTTAATTTTGTAATGAAAACATAAGTGTAATATACCATTAGATTAGTATTTTTTTTATCTATAACATTATATAATTAGTTTTCGTGTTAATTAAAATTTATAAAGAATAATTTGGTTATGTTTAATTGACTTGTCACAATTTACTTTGTTTTATGCAAAAATTGTATTACATTCATTTGTTTCGACAAAATCATATATAAACAAGGCCATTTTTATAACTAAGCCTCTTCTATTTAATCTTTCAAGAAGTGCACAACGTTTTGGAGAGCATAATGTAATTTAAGGTTATGTTTTAAGTTAAAAATGTAAACAAAGCGATGTCAGAATTTAGAGGTTAATGTTATTTTTGTGAAACGTCAATGTTTTAAATTTTAAGAAAGTTCAGTAAATTTAAGTGATTATTTAACAAGTGCTTTAAATTAATCAAGTGTTAATTTATTCTGATATGGATATTTATTTATTGCTAATTAAGAAAAACTTAACTTATTAAAACTCCGACCACCTTATTACCACGAGTTTTCTCGATTCGTTAGCGAAGGGGAAGTTTTGTATCGGAGCGGGGTGCACGATATTCTGAAAATATGTTTGCAGGATATTACTGGATTTAACGTAGCTCATACATATTTTTTTACAATGACGAAATTTAACAGAAATATAGTTGAAGACTTACATTACGATTTGGTCAGACTCTTTTTTCTAATATGTTACCCAAATTCGAGTATTATGCACATGAAAATGTGCATTTTTTCATAAGTTTACAATTTATTTTTAACAAAAAATTAATCGCTTTCCTCAATTGCGTCTGACGGAATTGTAGAAGAGGTGTTGTATTTTCCAACAAAAAAAGAAAATCTCAAATATATTGAATATTAACGGCTGTACAGCAGATCCAGAAAGCTATAAAATCGATACTATTTTGATCGTACGGATTCCTCTTAAGAGGACAAATTGCAAGGATAGATTTCTTGCGAACCCTTTTCCCGATCTCTCTATAAACACAGTTATGTCTTCATTTCTTGCGTAGTAAATATCAAAATTCAGACGAGAAAATTTTCTAGAATGGTAGATTGGTGTTGACGTTTAGAAGTTGATATTACACATGCAACAGGATTGCTAATTTGTTTATGCTTTCAAAACACTAGAATAAGAAAAATTGCATGATTGCAAATTTGTTTGCATTCCTTAATTTTTCAGTATAATCTTGCGATTTTGGTATTAACATTTACCTGTAAAGGAGGAGGAATGTAGTTCAGTTTTCCAGTTCGTCTCACATTAGCTCGACCAACAACATTTGCGAGTTTTGCTCTATTTTGTTGCCAGTTCACTGGTCTCTTTCTACTAGAAATTGTGTGGTTTTGCATTTTTTCGGTGACCTTTACAGTTCTCCACATGATTGAAATCAAGATTTAGTTTTAAATAAAAATTTGACATTTGTGACATTAAATGCACCAAACGAACGACAGTGTCGACATCTGTTGGCTAACAGAACGTAATAACCGCTCGGGTAAGTTTGTGCATGACCAACTACTATTAAATGTGAACATTATGGCCTTCTCAAGCGGTCTAGAGTCACTCTATATTACTTATAAGAGTTGGGCCAACGCGGGAATTGACGCTAATTGGTTGGATCCATTTGCACTAATGCCAATTTAAAAACACGAAGTTTGACAAAATTAGGTAATAATAGGACTGGTCTTTTCCTTCCTCATAAATTTATGTGGAAATTAGTTGCTATGGTTACAACTGTTTCTACAATTGTATCCATAACAATCAACTGCCAAATAAAGTTACAAGGTGGTGAAAAGATCGCCCTTAATTTGACAAATAATATGATGTTTAGTAAATAGAAGAATTTTTATGTATTTCTCTTATCTATTTCAAGTTTTTAAGAAATATAAATTGCAATTGAAGGGTTGATGTCAAACACGGTATTTGTCAAAAAACTATAACCCTTAGGAGAACCAAAAACTAATGTAAGGCCAGAATTTTTATTATTTGGAACTATGTGCAGTTTATGAAAGATTCTTACACAATCCAAAAATCTGTGGTTTTTGACGAAAATTTGCAAAACAGATTTGTTACTTTTTTAATAAACATAAGATATTTTAATTAGAATATATCGGTCTGGCAGATTTAAAAAAAAACTAAAATATATACTTTTTTAAACAAAAGATTCATATTTCTAGCATGAAAGAAAAATTATGTGTAAGCACTACTGTTGTCGCGCTCAACTCTTATAAGTAATATAGAGTGACTCTAAAGCGGTCCGGACCGTGGCGCCATCGGTTGATAGATGTTGAAGTTACCATTTTATGATTTACCAATAAAATTCAAAATTTTTATTGTTGTTAATCAACGTATTTATTGTACGAATACAAATCACTTTCACATTAACAACAGTCTCCGATGACATGTAATTTATATAAAAATCTGACGTTGTGTAAGCTATTTGAGCTTACGGCAGAATATTCTTTGCGTCAAATTTTGCGATGCGGAATCGTCAAATCATCTATTTCTGTAAATGCAGCTAAAGATTTTAGTTTCGTAAGTCCCACCCCTAATAGCATCTCCTACTGATAAAGAGCAGTTTTTAATACCATATGAACTAAGACTTAACATTCAGAAGCTTACAAAAATTCATATATGCGTAGCTGTCATTTACTCTGTATCTGTAGCATGAATGCCAGAATACATTGTCAGGAGAGTGCAAGACAGAATTGCATGTAACGACTGTATTTTCCATCTCCTGTCTACTACAGTACCAGGATCTTTGATGAGGTTGATTAGCCAGCAAGATCGCGGAGGTTTCCTATATCCAAGTCAAGCTTTCGTAGCAGTTCTAGTGAGTGTTACATATGTGACACAGGCACCTCTGCCTTTCCTCAGACTTGACAATGTATGTAACCAAATGATAGCGTTTATCGAACCTTCTTTGAGCCAAATTAGTTACTCTCCTGCAAAATGCATAACAAAGAATTATGTAATTTTATAATAAAAACAGTTATTAAACCAGTAGTAGATAATATCTGTTTAGAATAAACGGATTTCCTAAAAAGGAAGCGTGAGATACATAAATCCCCTAGCAAAGAAATTTTAAAACGTTACTCTGCCTTATGGTACTATTCCCTTTGGAGTTTAATCTACTTAAATCTATTTAATAAAAGCTGTTAAACTTGGGTAATAGTTCCTTCATTGCTCTTATTCGCTTTTTTCTTATGTAAACTGATTTATTAGGACTCAGTAACACTACTGTGATAACCACAACATGTCAAACTGACAGCTCTCAATTTCTTAATATATGCCAAACCAAAGGTTATGAACTAAGATAAACAGCTTAGAGGGCGCCACAGTCCGGACCGCTTTAGAGCCACTCTATATTAGACCGCTTGAGATGGCCATAATGTTTACATTTAATAGTAGTTGTTCATGGTTCGTGTAAATGCTCCAATTGTTGCTTAAAATCTTTGTTGTTTTAGAGCTGTGCATCTCATATGCACTTTACAGATATCGCATTAGTCACATATTGTGGAGCTGACTAATCATGATGCTACTTCTGGATTTGTAAGCTGGAACGGTGTGTGCAAAATTAATAGACAGTTAGCCCTAGCTGATGAGACAATCAGATTGAAGCACTACTGTCTTAGGGTATTTCACACTTTATATCGGTGTTTCTCTCCCACTATTTAATCCTCTCTATATAATAGATTTTTATCGTTTGTTACAAAAGTTATTGATACAGATCACTTGTTAGATCTGAATAAATACAAGTTCATACCTTTTTCATTTTGAGTTGTAACCCTTTTTAATGGTCTTCTTAAGTTAGTTCTCAGTTAGTCCAACTTAAGGTTGAAAATTGATAAACTCCGGAAAAATTTCCATTAGGTGTCGCTGGTACAAAACATTAATTAGAGTCACTACATCTAGTTACCTACGCTAGCTGGTCAACCAGAGTACCGCAAACCGCCGCCATATTGGGGCACAAGAAACACGAAATTGTTCATTATTTGTTCTGTATTGAATTTAATCAAATCCACAGTTACTTTAAAAGGTTTTTCTTATTCTGAAAGATCAAATCTCTAATATGTCATACACGTAAAACGTGGTTTTAATTTGTCCATTATTAAAAATCACCCTCTTCTGCCCCATTATGGCGGTGGTTTGCGTTACTCTGATCGGCCAGCTCTCCTAAGTGACTAGATGCAGTGACTCTAACATTAATACAATCATTAACACCATTATATCATTCCATTAAAATCATGGTTCTCAGGAGGCAGGTGGCTCTCGGTCATTATCAGAAATGTCAGAAACGCGTCCGAAGTACAGTGATTTTATACAATGTCGTAATTTGTAAATCATTTTACTTCGTGGCTAAAACAAAACGCCAACTAATGAGGTTAGATATATGCTTTAAAGTATTATGCTTCTTCCTTGAATGCAACATAGTACGTTGGATCACTAGGTCACAAACTACATGTATGCGTGCCTGAGAAGTAATATGATAAATTCAACGAATTATTGTAACTGAACGACTTCCAACCACTGCAATATCCTTTTGAATTCCACCGGTCTGTCGTTTCTTACGCACCCTTAATGCACCCTTTTTATTCATACATCTTACCAATGTGCATATGTGCATTCGAAGATTAATAGCCACTATCGTGACTTAAAAGAGCACTAAAAACTAGTAAAAACATGCTGCACAGATATATTACTTGCTGCAGCTACGTCACCATCTTTTTCAGCTGAGTTTACTGATCCTTTACCAACTAAATTTGTTGATTTGTAAACTACTCGAGAACTTTCAGTAATGGAGAGAGATATTTCAGTTTTAAGAAGAATCCTATACCTATGGTTATAATTTTTATATTTATTTAGCTATTTTAGAACAAATTTTAATAATTATCCTCAAAAAGGGTTATTGCTAGTTTTATCTACAACATTCTAATGTGGTATACACGATCTAATATATATTCTTTTTTTAAATCATGAAATCCAGAGGTTCTGCATAGCCTATTTTTATACACACTTCCCCTCTAAATATATGAATTCATGATACCAAGTTAATACTTGTGTAAACACAATCTATTTCCCATCAGATGGTACCTTCTCTTTAGTCACGTACCCAAATAAACTCTGTTTAAATTCATCTCAAAAGCAACCACAAAATGGGTTTAAAGTAACTTAATGTGTTTTAAGATTTTATTCTGTTATTATTGTTTTATTCCTTGAACGTGTAGGCTACGGTTTAACGATATAGCTTTTACTTATTTAATCATTTAATTATATTTTATTTATTTTGGGTGAAAAATTGAGAGAAGAAAGGATTCTTTGTTTATCTTGATCTAATGTACTAGAATCTAGGTGAACCCGAAGGATTTTATTACAGGTTTTTCATATATTTTATGCTCAAGTTTCTTTTCTATACTTCGTAACGAAGTACAGTGGAATGACGAAGTGTCGTTTTTTTTTGAACACCAAAAGTCCCTATTGTGTACTTATTAAACTTAATTGTGTTTAGAGGATATCATGTAGTACAAAAATTTATTATTCTCAAATATAAAGAAGGCGGTATTAGAAAAGCGTTGTTTTATGTTTTAAATTAGAATGGAACGGAAATTAACACTAATGGTGATTTATGAACTTATACATAGTGTCATGATATTTGATCATACTAGGGAGAATCCACACTTTCGCGAATATATTTATTTAATAAGCAGATTTCATGCAATTCTACAACTAATCGATTTAGTGGTTGCATAACATCGCTTTTAAAAATTAAATTTTAAAAAAGATTTCCTTTCCGAAAGTTTAGTTCATTTTTAATGTTATAAATCATCTGGAACAGACAAAATATGTTGTATTGAAAGTGCATGCGCATGTATATAAGCAACTTGCCTTGTTGAAATAGTGTTGAAACATAGAATTCATGTTAACGAGATATGACATATATGAGATATAACACTGAATTCTAAAATTTTAAAGCCGTTTGCTAAATTGCTTTAATGGAAGTGAGTAAAGTAAACATTATATCCACAGAACTGATACACTTTTTAATGTAAAGGTTGAATCTTGTTGATTGAATCACATAAAAACATGTTTGCAAGCTTTTGGCATCTAAAAGCTTTCAGATAATATTAGTAATGATTTAATGTTTAGATTTGTGGAGAAAGGAAAGTGTAAAAACGTGTTTTTATGAAATTAAGTTAATTTTTAGTATCAAGGAAATATTGTGTCGTTAACATTAAAATTAACATTAATTATTTAAGGCACAATTCTATGTTTTGAAGTGTTGTATATAATTGAATTCAGAATTCTATTTTCCATAAGTTTATCTAATTAATTTTTACACTAATGAAAATTTACAAATAATAATTGGGTTTTGTTGCATTTGTTTTCTAAAAAAAGTATAAAAAGGGAATTCATTTTTTAACAAATATGTAGCAATTTAACATCAGAGAAGTGTTTCTTAGGTTATTACAAAACAATAATAAATGAAAGTATGATCGATATATAATGTTTTTATTTGTTTTTGCATCTAGGTATAAAATAATTTACTGTCATTATTAATTATAATTTTTTTTTAATTCTATATTGGTATTAATTTACTTCTTTATGTTTCTTTTTTTATTTGGTTAATTATGTTGTTAAAAATAAATTAAAACTTATGTTCTTTATTTTGTATTTTGTTATTTGTGTAATCTTATTTCTTAATAACCATCTTAAATTTAAATATAAGAATATTCTACATCAACGACTCAAACCGGAGAGTCTCAATACAGTGGGATTGTATTACTCACTTTAATACAATTATGTAGCCGGAGCACCATATACATAAATCTTTTTATCAGGTAAGCAAGTTGTGTGTCATATTTTTGCATTTATATTTTGTCTGTAAATATATTTAAATTTATATTTTAAAGTAAATATGTATATTAAAAACATTGTAATACCGCATCTTACTTAAATCTTAAGAAAAATTAGGACCCTGCTACTAACGATTGCTATTTTGTACTTCTTAACTCTTTACATTCGTATTAGTGATTCCTCAGTAAACTCTGATGAATTGAAAGCAGTAGAATATCATTTCTAGATTGTTACCACTGCAAAGTTTTTTTTCTTATTTTGTATATTTGCTTGTTTAACAAACATTCCTTTATAAAAAATGTTTCTTTTCAGCAAAAGAAACATAAAACCACAAAGTTTTTCTTTCAAATTGAAATTGTTTACTGTTTCATTTGCACCCTAAATACCTTTAATTACATTTACCAACCATCTTCTGTAAAACAAATTTCAAACAAGTTCAAGTTTTAAATGAGACCCATGCTCTTTTGATCAATTTTACTAATTAAATTTTAACTTCCTTTAACTCTGCTTAATTTCAAAAACATCAGAAACTTATTGTGGCTTAATATAAAGCGTAGAAAGACGAAAGAGTTAAAAGTAAATGCAGGAGAATTTTGCTAATGAAGCTTTCAAGGTATTTAATCAAGAACTAAGTATAGCAACACACGCTGTTTACTTGATGTACATAAATAATAATAATTTAACCATGAAATATTCTGGTTGGATCTTCCCACTAAGAACTTTATTGCTAAGAATAGAACAGAAGTAATGGTTGGATATTTGATATAATTAGAGAACTGGTCAGGAATTATATTACAGTGTTATAATTTATGTAATGTACAATAGTTGAATACTAATGGAGATTTAAACCTAAAAGCCCTATTAAATAATTAATTGCAGGCGGTTTTGTCATGATTTTCAATGCTGGTTTATCAATTAGCAATAATTGAACCTTGTGTTTCATATCAGAGTTTCCAATTAAAACTTATTATAAGACAATGTATAAAGAGAATAGATTACCTAAATATCATTATATCGAAGTACATAATGCTGTGTTATCTGCAGTCAAAAATTTTGAATAGGTAATTTGGGTAGCATATCTTTCAGGCGTTCATAAAACAATTTTGAAAATTTGAGAAAATTGAGTAATTTTGTTATTTAATAAGTAAAGGATACACTCTACATCACTTGGTGATAATAAAAAGTGGATCTTAATTGGATTTTTCACTTAAAATTGAAAATTTATTTAGACAAGCTACGATATACATGTAGATAGATCGGTTGACTTGGTTTTTCATATTTGAAGCCATCGTAAGGTGCATTCTCACCTGGAGATTATAAAAGGCATAAAAGAAAAGGTGTATGCAAGTAATCACCACAATACTTACAGTTTTTATTCTTAAATTTCAAGTAAACCTCATGTTGGTTTAACGATGCAACAAATTTCAGCATAATTGCATAATTTTCATTAATCTTTGAACTTGCAGCCAAAATGTTTTGCTGTAATTTTGATGATTAGATTCTACTACACCTTTAGCAATAGAAGATTCAAGTTTTGTAAAGAAGATCACTAGTTCAAAATTTGAACGATTTAACATGTTTTGCTATAATGGTAAAATATTGTTTATATTTAGGATTTTTGTGTCAAAGTAAATGTAAATAGTAGTTAATAGGATCTTAGGTTTAAGTTTATGTTTGGAAAAGGATGTAAAAAGGTATGAAAATGTTTTTATTTGAATTTTTGTCAAACCATGACTGCAAGGAAATCCAAGATGGTTGTCATTCAAATACTGTAGTTTTAATTGCTTTGTCATAAGCATATCATATATCAAAAGAAAGGAAAATTTGTCATCTTTCCGTTTATAAAATTTATTTTAACATTTAAGTTAATTTTTTTTAAAGAATGTGATTAAGAAATTTTATTTCAAATCGATGTTCGATTGTTTTCTGGTGAGATATTGATTTTCTAGTTCCGAACTAAATAAATCAATAACGATGTTTAATTGTTTTTCAAATACTATAAAAAGAGCACCAAATTTTGGGCACCTGCTTCTCGATTTTGATACGAAGCAGAAGCCATGACAGTTGGCACAATAATGAAATTTTGAGGTTATGTGTTAAATCTTACGTCAATTTAAACGTCGAAAAGTGAGGTTATTTCAAATGTCACGGAAATTTAAATTTTTTTTATTAAGTCAATTTTAAGTTTGAATAACAAGTAACATTTGAATATACTATTAAAGTGGAAGTGAATTAATTAAAGTGTCGTGAACGTTTAGTGGATTAAATGGTTTAAAGATTATTGAGAAAATTTATGGAATCTTATTTTAAATGGAATGAGGTTGGAAATTAGAAAGGTTGTGCAATTAACCAAATGTATAGAATGTACTTACGTTATGGAACATTCATGTATCATCTTTATAAAATAATAATTATATTCAAGCTGTACAAATAAAAATTCAATTCGGAGATTGGTTTGATAAGTCAGTTTGTCAACATATAACCAGGTAACTTCACCAATAATTACAGGAAACTGCTATTCGGCTTTGTGTGTCTTTTAAATTTTGTGTAGCGCAAGATTTTTTGAATTTAAAAGAAATTTTTAATTTCAAACTTCAACTTTAAATTTTTCATTCGTTTATTTCTTTAGTTATTAAATAGTAGTTTAAGATTGTTGGTTTAATCAGTGAAAAATTAAATAGGAAAAGGGAATTAGATTGTCTCTTAATTCTTAATTCACTAAAGCCATTTGACACCAATATTTATTCAGTTTTGTTTCATGTTTATGTAATCTTAGTTGTTTATAATTATTCTCGTTTCTCTCCAGGTAATTTAAATTTAATTTGATGTTTTTTGTGTGTTAATAAATAAAATTCTCAATTTAAATGTTTTAAAAAAAAATTTATTTGTGTTTTGTTTTTCTTTATTTAGTGTGTCCTAAATAGTGTTTTACAGCAAGAATATGAACAATATTTTATTACTTTATCAAAGAGCGACCCGCCTGAATATTTTTCTCGTGCTATTTTTCCTGAGTTTGTCTTTGGTTTGTTAAATCAATGCCGGTGCAGAATTTTATTTTCATTATAAAGGTAAATGGTGTTTGTTTTGGTATAACCTTCAGTTTCCCTTCAATTCTTTAAACAAATTTGATAGTGGTCTTTTAGAAATAAATTAATCTCTGATCAAGTGTTGTAAAGTGTATTCTAGTACAGCGCTTATCCGGATAAAATTTTTATGGCGCCCAAACAAGACAGTTTCTATTTTTCATAAATTAAATTAACCATATCATAGCAATATGTATGATTGAATTGAACTCACCCCCATCTCTATAAACTTACTAATGTGATCTCTGTCTACTATCTCTGTGTACTAAAAGAAAACAGAATCTTTGTGAAAAAACTTACTTACTTCTTAAAATAAAATTCTTACGACGAAGGTATCCAAGGAATATTAGTCTCAGTGAGACTCAAATCTATAAAATATACAGGGTGTATTATCGGTTTTGTTACATAGGCGAATAGCACGTCAAAACTATATTTGTCGAATATTGGGTCCCCTAATTATTTCAAAGTTACTATAGAAAAGTTCTAGATCTTATTGAGTACTATTCAAAACACCCCCACTTAAGGATTCTGTGTTAAATAGTTTCCAACCCAAATAGCACTTAATGTCCTAGGGACGTCCTTTTTTGGTCCATTTTATATCCAAATGTCCGTGAACATAAAACGGATTAAAAAAGTACGTTCATAGGATGTCCGACCATGAACGTTAAATGAACGTCCGTTATTGAACCAAAAATGGATGTCCATAGGATATCCTACCTAGACGTTAACTGTACGTACGTTATGCAACCAAGAAATGACGTCCATAGGATATGTGATGATGGACTTTTAATGTACGTGTTTCACCGTAAATCAGGTCAACTCGTATATTTTGTTAATAAAATCCTTTTTGCATCGAAGAGAAAGGTTTAGAGTTAAAATTAAGGAATCAATTATGTATAATTTTAAAAAATTATATGATTATGTTTTATGTAACCGAACTTCTGCATCTGTTATGCAAACACATTTGTTCTGTTTTTTGTTTTTGAGTTTTGACTGGTGTTTGAAACATTACACGAAATGTTTGACAAAATGAATTTGAATTGATTGTTCTTGTGACTGTAATTTAAAAAAAAATTCAAATCACTTTATAGAATAGATAACGGTTTAGTAAACCTGTCGCAAACTTTCTCTGATAAGTTCTTCGAATGTAGGTTTTGAGAATTTTCAAATAACTATGTTAACCCTATTCTCTATTCACTTTGAAACCTGCTCAGTTTGAAGTAGAAGAGGAGGTAGGTACGAAGGGTCGACCTTCACAAGGTTTGGTGAATGGTTTTTATTGTGTGTTTGACCGTTAACAGTGAACGTTGGTCAAGCTATATGTACCTAATTTGGTAAGTAATAAAGAATTAATTAATTTTTTATTATGCCTTAATGTTTTCAGCTTCAGTATCTCTTGATATGTCAGTCAAATTGATTGAAGAGGTAACTGGGAAATGGTTCAACCGAGTGTAGAACAACGGTTGCAGAAACTAAGTACATAATTGTACATATAATTACATATTGTAAACTGTAACATGCTTTAAAACAATAAAAATATTACAAAATAAAATCTTTAACGATTTTTATCGCTCTAATCAAGTTTGTTACTAATGATAAAGTACATTTGCTACCAAAAATTACTAATTTACAAGTAAATAAATTATTACTTTATTTAATTAAATATAAAATTAATTACAGAAATTAATTAATTGTAGAATTTAATTAGTTCCGTAATTTAATTAATTGTAGGGATTAATTAAATATCGAAAGTCCTAATTATGTCGCAAACAGAAGTCCTATGGACGGCCAATAGCGTATGTTCGTTGGACGTCCATTTATGAACGTCCATTGAATATTCTTTTGTGGACGTCCTATGAACGTATGAATCTGTGAACGAAGGACGTAAAATGGACATAAATCGAACGTACGTACGACGTTCTATGTACATTGCAAGGTCTGAAGCGAATGTTTTTTGAACATCCGATGGACGTTCGCATATTATCTGGAAAGATACACGCGATTTTCTGGTATAGGAAATTAACATTGTCAGTGGGGAATTCGCTAATATAATATAATATAATAATAATAATAATTACTACAACCCATAACCTTAACCAAGGCCCCAGAAGCTATAAGCTTGTGCGGGAGGGAGGGGGCGATTATTATTATTACGTAGGCCCTATGTGCGGCTGCAGCCGACTTACAGATGGAACATCGCAAATCCCACATTTGCGTCACAGCTAAGGGAAACTGCAGAAAACCTTAACCAGATCTGCCAGCGCCGGGAGTCGAAACCGGGCCGCTTGGGTGAAAGTCCGGCACGCCAGCCATTACACTACCAAGGCTGTTTATATCATATACAACTTTAAATTTCGACATTAGGTGTAAATGCAAGAATTATTAAACACAGTTTCATGGAACAGAATCACTAGTCAGAATGTGCTATCAGTGTGTAATAAATAGATGGAAATTGTGCAAGGAAATTTATAATTTTTTATAAAATACTATTAGCTACTGACAGTAACTGTCAAATTCATATAAATGAACCATTGCTAGGTGGTGTCGTGTTTCTGTAAGCACCATTCCCTTCCCCGGCTTTCGTGAAGGTAGGTTGTCTTAGGTGTGAGAGGCTAAGTGTCGCATTCGCTCTGTATTCGCATCAACTCCCCTTAAAGGTAATCTCCCGGTATAGACTTCTGGGTCCAGCCATACCGGTGAGTCTTGAGTAAAGACTCCGATCCATAGCAGAGTCGTCTCGTAATTTTGACTACACCAGAAGAAGCACCTGGCGAAACGGTTTCTCAATCAGGGGGTCACTGTCGGGATAAACCTTCCTAGTTACTTTCGCGTCTTAGAGTCAGCTTTGTTCTGCGGTTATCCGAAAACTAAGGAATGGGAGCCATAAAACCAGTCCAGTCGTAGTGATAAACATAAAGTCAGCCATTCGAAGAAGACATGTCACTTTAAAATTTATTCCCAAGTTACTTTTGTTCAAAATTACATGTGTCTCCAACATTATTAAAAACGCAAGAAAGGAATCAGTCTTGGGGTACTGAATAACGCTGGTAAGAAAAAAAGATCAAGTAACTCGAATAGTCGAATAAGCCGGAAATGCAGAAGCTTTAAGCTGTTTATCTTCGGGTTAAGGACATCATCCAACGCTATAAGATCTGTAGTAGTTTTTGTTTCGCTAATACTTTAGCAATTTCTACTAGATTTCTCAGCAAGTAACTGATGGCCAACGAGTAGTATGCATGTCAAACAATTTAGAAAACTATGATCAATCTAAATGGTCATGGTCAAGTACAAACTATTTATGAGCTCAGACATAAGGGATGAATTTTGGATTACTGTGCATCCATTCATTATTTCTGGTCAAAACGTGAAACAAAACTTACGATATAATTACACTGAACAGTAAAGTTGGAAATTCAATGAAAACACTTTTGGCTGTAATTAGTAAACTTAAGTTTAGGTATTTAGTAAAGGTATTAGTTAGTACAGGGCATTAAAGTCTCAAATTCAACAAAAAAATGTGATCATAATTAATACAGTGAAACGAAGCTAAATTTTGGCCCATGTTGGACCGCCAATGAAACGAAAGTTTTTCTCACAAGAACACAATTATAAAAATGCCCCGCGATTGGGCGACAATGAAACGACGCTTTTTAGCCACGGTAAAATAACAATAAAACTATAAAGTTACATAAAATTATTCATACTTACTTTATCATACATTACTCAAAATATTCACCACGGCTTGAGATTTAAACTCTTTCTTACAAATTTATTTATTCAGATCGTAGGTATTGGTTCCTCAGTTGTGTAAATTGTGAAAAGGAGTAGATAAAGGTTTCAGAACACAAATAATAACTCAAAAAGGGCGCCATCTGATTATGAAGCTTAGAAGTGTTTATAAGTATAAACAATCAAAGATGTTAATTGAATAAGCTTTTAAAAGAATATAAAATTCACTAACCAGAAAATGAATATTAGATTGAAAACAAAAAGGTTTTGTTTATGTTTAAAATTTAGAATAAAGATGAAATAAAATGTTCATAATGATATGGTTCCGTTTTTAGATCTTTAGTATAAACTGAAGACATTTATTGAACAATAAGGGAATAGATAAAAATATAACAATACACATGAATAATAAAGCACACACAAAATAGGTTTATTACAATAAAAATTAATATTCATTTACTAACGATTAACCTCTCTAAGATAATTACACTAAAACAACTCAAGAAAGATTTACACAAAACCTTTTAATCAGCAAGAATAACTAAGAAATCTATTATATTGGTCAAATAGAATTAATCAGTAAAATTTATTTAATTATGAAAATTATGTAAACTAAACTTCGTCGAAAAAATCGACAAACAAATATCTAAAGGGTATTAGGCAAATTAGATTAATCTAAATATTATCAGCATTGATTATTTTACGATTCTTTAACATTAAAGATTTAAGGTTTCTGGATATTATAGAGAGCTCTCTTCCTAATAAAAAATTACAAAATTCCTGATATAAAGGATTTTTAAACTACACTGCATTAATCAACAATCACTTACGGTACCTTTAATTTTTATCCAACTAAATTCGTAGAAGACAAACAAAAACAATCCATTAGCAATTGGAAAATGGCCTCTATTTCGGAAGATCGTCGTTGACACCTACTTGGCCTTGAAGTGTTGATTTTCAGTGACAGAATCCAGGAATGAGATTCAATTTAATTACTATCATTTGCGCATATGATTTCACAAATAAATTTGATCGAGCACACATTAAACAATCCAAGATTTTAAAATGTTTATACGATATAACGTATTTACTTTTAGTTACGGAATAAAACGGTAGTGTTTCTCAGAAATTTAAATAATTTTAACCACAAATAGCACTTCATGCGTTTAATTTCTTAGCACGTAGTTTTAATTTACTGTATTATTTTATAGAAGAACGAGAATCTGTCATTAAATTCTGGATCAATTTTACGTAGTTTTTCTTTACAATAAAACTGCACTAGTCTTAAAACCAAACGAAACGAAATATTTGTGTTTAATAGTTCTCCACCATAACATGAAACACCATTGTTTATTCGCGTTACAAAATTATAAATCTTTCTAACACGATTTAACGAGACGTAATTTCTTTCAAAACTTGCACTTTGCGACCAAATAACACTAAAACTGTACTGTACTGTATTTAGAATTTATATTAATTCTAAAGGATTAATAAACTGTAATTCGGTAGCATTGATTCAAAATCAACCACTATTGATCGGAGCTCAAACGATGAACTTTCACACCCTAGGCTTAAGCGGAAAAATCTCTAATATCGACCGCAATCGACCGCTTGCTGTAGGGGCTTGATCAGGAATCTGTCGCGCCAACTCAAGGCAAGGGTTTTTATCATCTCGGTCCCGAATCTCGCGCGTAGAAACATATGTTTTTATACAGTAAGGATGCTTTTTGGTTGACCTTCTACAGGACTTTCGACCCAAAGCAAGAGAAAGTAGTACTTGAGAAAATTGCGCGCAAACTGGTACGAAGTGGCACTCATCTGGCGTCTAGACTTACAAAAATATTAGCTTCAAAATCACTACGCGGGAACACGTTTTTTAGATTTCAAATACACATAAAAGACAAAGAAAAATTTGTTTTTAAGTCCTGTATTCTCGGAATATTAGCAGAAGTGTTTTTGTGAAATTGATGACCAAGTACTTCTCACAGTTCTCTGTATCAAGGTCTCTCTTGAAGTAATTGATATTAATACAGAATTATAAACGGACAAAATGCTAAACATCAATTTATGACGCTACGTTCTTTAGGTGTATACAAATAAGAAACAATCCATTCTTAAAATGTTTTTAATTTATAGGAAATATTCGCATGACGAAATTCTAATTCGAATAAAGCAGTCTTGCAGGACCGAACTTAAGATTTTTAATAAGAATAAATGCAAAATTCTACATACTAAATGCCGGTGGAAAATGTACCGTTACAATA